>VZUI01097501.1:0-29352 GCA_013401135.1 Cettia cetti
GCCATGGCAGAGACACCTCCCACTGTCCCAGGCTGCTCCAGCCCCAGTGTCCAGCCTGGCCTTGGGCACTGCCAGGGATCCAGGGGCAGCCACAGCTGCCCTGGGCACCCTGTGCCAGGGCCTGCCCACCCTGCCAGGGAGGATTTTTTTTCCTACTAACCCACCCAACCCTGTCCTTCTTCAGCTCAAGGCCATTCTCAAGGCCATGCCCTTCTGAACAGTCACTCTGAGCTCTCCTGGAGCCCCTTTAGGTCCTGGAAGAGGCTCTGAGTTCTTCTTGGAGCCTTCTCCTCTCCAGGTGAGCACCCTCAGCTCTCCCAGCCTGGCTCCTGAGCAGAGGGGCTCCAGCCCTGGGATCAGCTTAGTGGCCTCCTCCACCCTCATTCCAACAGGTCCTTTTCTTCCTTGTGTTGGAGGCCTAGACCAGGAGGCAGAACTGCTGGTGGGGGTCTCACAAGAGCAGAGTAAAGGGGGAGGATCAGCTCCCTCAACCTGCAGGTTGGCACTGGAGTTCTCAAGGTTTGGAAAACACCCAGGTGAGAGCAAGGGCACCACTGAGAACTGGCTGTGCTCACCCCTGGAGAAGTGACCTCACAAAGCCACCATGAGACCAAGCCACACTGACTGAGTACCTGGGTGAGGTGTGCACAGGGATCCTGCAAGGGGAATGGAGAATCCCCCACTCATGAGCTGCTCCAGGCTGGAGATATTCAAGTCTGGGAAGAGAAACAGGGAGAGCTCTGCAGCACCAGCCTCACTGTCCACTCCTCACTAGCAGGAATCTCCTTTCCTGTCAGTGCCATGGCATGAGGACTCAATCACACCTCTGGGCTTAGCTGGGGATTTTAGAGATTGCTTAAAGACGTGGAATGAAAAGTGCTCATGTGCACAAAAAAAAGAAGGAGAGACCTGTGAATTCTGGAAGGCACTGCCTGTGGAAAAGATACACCCCAAGCCTTTGGAACCTGCAAAGCCCCTTGAGGAGAAAGTGGAATTTTCCTTACATAAACAACAATGGTTGTATGTGTTTAAAAAAGGAAAAAAAAAAAAAATGGAAAGCCAGCAGACTTTGAGCCCTGATGAGGAAGAAAAGGAGCATTGTGCACAGGACATTGGGGAAGCTGTTCCAAACCAGCCCATCCTTAGGCAGAGATGTCCCTGCTGGCTGAGCAGTGGCTCCAGGGAGGACTGGCTGTGGGATGGGCACTGTGGGAGAAGGGGATTTGGGATTCACTCCTGGCTTCAGCAGGATGCGTGTTCTTGGCATCTCCTGGGGCTGGCACTCAGGATGGGGAAAACAAATAAATAGATCTGTTCAAAGGCATGTAGGAGGAATGATATTTCTCTTGGAAGAGCTCCTCTTCTTCCACAGGGCAAAAAAAAAAAAAAACCACCCTGCAAGAGAACAAGAGCTCCCTGCAAATGGCAGGAAGCTAAAAGGGAGAACTGCATCTGCTGGATTGTTCTTTGCCTTCTGTCAGGGGAAAAAAAAAAAAAAAAAAAAAAAAAAGTTAGACAAAGAAATGAAGTTTGATTCAAGATACAGCAGGCCAAAGACAGGCAGCCAAACAGGAATGGGTTTCTTTAGCTTAAGGATCATAGAATGATTTGAGTGTGAAGAAATCTTAAAGCTCATCTAGTTCCAACCCCCTGCATGGGCAGGGACACCTTCCACTCGCCCAGGTTCAAACACCCAGGAGAAGGGGAATTATGCTCAGTGCACCTGACTTTTAACCTGCAACTATTTAATGGAAAGCACTTTCCTTCCTTTCAGCACTTCACTCAGATGGTTAAGGTTGGATGTGGGCTCTGAAAACCCTCCTGTGGCAGAGCAATCCCACCCCAGACCTCACCAGGCAGGTGAGTGAGTTGTACATGGAGCAGGCCAGGAGCTGTCACTCCATCCTCAGGAGGATAAGTCCAGCCCTGGTTTTCCAGAAAGGAAGGACATGGCCAGCAGCTTTCCAGAGGGATTGCAGGTTTTACCCCTCTGTGTGTTGCCTTTGGCCCCTGGGATGGGGATAGGAGAACGGGGTGAGCCAGACCCACTACCCACTCAGTGTGGGGTCTCCCTCCATTTCCAAACCACATGAATTTGGCTCAGCTTGCCCACCTCCCTCTGAGCTCTGGATTTCCCTCCACAGCCCAAGGAATGCCTAGACAAACCTGTTTTCCCTTATGGCTCTGCTCATAGTGAAAGACAATAAAGAGCAAACAGGTTTTGGGTATGCAGGCTTTAGAGGAATTGTATCAGGACTTCTGCATTTGCTCTCTCCTTTTAGGTCATGATGCAGAAAACCATGGTAAACATTCTATATATGGGATTTTGGACAATTTTTCCAGCTATCTGCACAGCAGCTGGGAAAAATATGTTCCAACCCCCCCACACATTTTGCATGTGCAGAGGTTTCATTATATTTGCTATACTTGCTACTCATATTTTGTTGAGTTCATCATTCACCTTGCTGTAAATGCCAAGTGAGGTAGAGACAGAAGGAAGAAAAATGCTCTGATGCTTCTTCCCCAAAGCACAGAATTACTTAATAACTCCTTTGTTCCTACCCAAAAGCTTATCACTTGAAAATCTCAATTTGCACAGAGCAAATTATGCTGTTACTGACCAGCATATCTTATTTATTTTTAATAACTTCACTTATTGTGTGGCTGCAGAGTGCACATCACATGGCACACACTGGACATGAGATCTGGCTACCTTTCCCAAAGGCTGTGAACCCTAGGCTGACTTTTTCATTCCTCTGGCTTACAGGGACACCTTTTATTCCCTCTTTAGCCTTTTGAGCATTCACGTGTCTGGCATATGAACGTTGCTGCAGTCACATGGTGCTGTGAACACAGGGAGTTCAACTTGTGCTGCACTTCACACAGAGGGAAAAAAGAGAAACATGAGACACAAGATAAACCCACATGGCCAAGGTCTGGCAATTCTTTATCCTGTCAAAATTTGGGCCATCCTTGGAAAGGGCATCAAAAAAGCTATGGAAGAGATGGGAACTAGAAATAGAAGAAGGGATGAATTTTGCATCCATCCCTTTGGTCCTTGGCATATTAACAGCCAGCAGGGCCAGAAATTCAGGGCTGAGAAACCTCCAGTTTTGCAGGTAATGCTGAATAGTTCCAGTAGCCAAATGTCAGAGTGCTGGTGAGGAACTCCAGGAGGACCTCACAACACACAAAAAGGTGAGCCTCAGTGAAGGTTAATTGAAAGAAATCCACCCAAGGAAAAATAACCCAACCTGAGTGTATGTGATGCTAAACTTGGAAATGGTAGTTACCAGGAAATGGACCGCTGACAACTCTCTGAAATCATCAGCTCAGTGTGCAGGGACTGCCAAAAAGCCAAAAAAGCATAAGGGTACAGATAAAACAGCTTTTTTTTGCTGCTGAGCATGACATTGATGTTTCCTCACCTCAGAGCCTGAGGTGCTGGTTTCCAAAGCTTGGGGACAAGTCAGTAGAGAGTGGCCAAGGGGGCTCCTTCCTTTTAGGCTGGACAAGGTACAAAATCCCAAAATTAGAAGGAAAAGAAATGGGCAGGGTGTCCCTTTCCAAGAGGGTTCACTTGGGGAGCCACCAGCAGAGAGTGGCCAGTTTTAGCCAATCCTCCTGCCCCTGTGGAGATTAAGGACAAAGTACTGGGATAAGTGATCCATCACCTGCTCCATCCTCACTCCTCACCTGTACCTGGCTGTGGCCGACAGTTCAGACCTAAAGTGTGTCTGAGAATCAGGAGCAGCTGACAGATGTTCCCCAGAAAAGCTCCCTGGACACTGAGCATTTGTAACTCACAGATTTCCCAGCCCAGAGGTGGTGTTTTACTTGGGATGGAATCCTGCTTTTTACTTCTTTCGTTTTTAATTAAAAAAAATCAAATAAAATAAAGCAAAGAAGACTTTGAAGTCAAACTCTGTTATTAGAGGTGATATGCCAGGCATGGGTTGGTGCCAACTGCAACACTTTATTTTGACTGCTGTCTCATGAGGAAAGCTGGCAGCTGGAAGCACAGGGAGACATGTCCTGAAGAAGGTGAAGAATTCAGCCAGACTGCTTTCAACAGCCTCTTTGATGCTGGGTGGCTGAGAACACAGAGCTGGGATTTCTGTGTGTGCTGAGACAAAATATCCTTTAATGATTGTCTTCTGGGTCACCCTGGGCTACAGCTTGAACCTCTGTGTGGACCCAGTCTCCACAGGTTTTCATGGAATAGATCACACAGAATCACTGAGGTTGGAAAAGATCTCCAGAATCATCGAGCCCAAGCCGTGACCCATCCCCACCTTGTCCCCACTGGGTGCCATGTCCAGGGATGGGGACTCCACCATCTCCCTGGGCAGCCCCCTCAAGGCTTTTCCTGGAACATTTGTACTTCTGGAAGACACACTACTGCAGGTCACATGGATCAGGAAGCTTCTACTACCATGAGATTTCTTTTTTTTCTGCTGGGGAAGGAAAATAAACAACCTCCCTTTAGTCTCTAATTTGGAGCCCTCAATGATCACCCACGCAAGAGCCAACAATGTTTTCAGTCTAAATAAAGAAATAGTTCTGTGTTCAGGGAAAAAAAGGCTGCAAATGAGACTGGACCAGGTTGAGAGGACAATCAGTGCTCTGCAGTCACCGTGTGAGAAAGGGGAAAAAAATCCCACATTCATCATGACACCCCATGCTTTATTTTCATGCAAAATAAACTCCCTCAGGATCAGGGCCACAGACACAACGTAGCACTACCCCTGTCCATGGCAAGGGGCTGGAAGAGGATGATCTTTAAGGTCCTTTCCAAAACAAACCATTCTGATTCTTTTCCTTCACAGGGACAAGGAAAACTAAGGCTGAAGGACAAGGGAAAACAAATCTGTTCAGGGCAGAGCAGGGGCAGGCTGCAAGACACACACCCTCCCAACCTCTCCCATTCAGAAAGGCACATTCCCCAAAAAACCCCAAACCCATGATTTTTCACATGTGACTACACCAAAAACACCAGCAAGACAGTGTTTGGTAGAAAGATCAAGAGGCTTAGGGCCAGCATTATTCAATATCTGTATTTTTTACTTTTTAAATGTGTGGAAATCTTTCTGTATTTCCTGCTTCTCTGGAAGGTGGAGGGATGAAGAAGAGGATGATGGAGACATTAGGGTTCCTTTGCACGGGAGAGGAACAGTTCAAGCTAAAGTTGTCTTCCCACCTCTGTTTTTCCTTATCTTCCCCCACCACTTTACAGGCTCTTTCACACCAGGGACCTGCCAGCTTTCTTTCAGAGGCACAACACAAAGGTGCTAACTTGAATTTCTATCCGGAGAGTGGTTGCACCCATCTAGCTCAGCCCCAGACCATCAGCCTGTGCAGTATTTTCTACAAAAAGCCCTAAGCCTGGCGGGTTATTTCCTTTTTGGGTTCCTTTTTTTCATCCTGCAGCTGCTGAGGGTGGTGGTAGCAGGATGGACAAGGATTGAAACAACAAACACACAAGGAAGGAACTCGTCTGAAACTTTCCAGATCAAAAAGCACACACAAAATTTTCTTTTCAAGAGGTTTTAATGGAGAGTCATATTTTTAAACCTCTCACACTGTACAACACATTTAACTGTACATCAAGCTCAGATAAAAAATAAAGCTTTCTTACAAAGTACGTTTTTCCAGTGATTTTTTTCTTTTTTTTTTTTTTTTTGCAGTAAAAATAGCTGCTACATAAAACCCTCCTGATCTTTGAAAAGGAGTCACAGTTATTTCCAAAAATAGAATTCGTATTTTAATCATACAGAATAAACTGCAGGAAGAGACAAGTGAACTGAAAAAATAAGGCTTGTATATAAATTTTTTTTTAAAAGTACATGCATAGAAGTTGAAAAACATATGCCATTTATAAAGAAAAAAGGTAATTTTACCCATATTAATATTTTCATTTTTCAGTTACAGAAGAAACCACAAACAGGCCCTTTTATGTCCCAGAATACAACATTAGTTTCCTGCAAAAATGCCAAAATGCACAAAGAATTGCCAGCTTCAGTCTTGGCAAAATCCTGAGCCCGGCCTCCCTCCCTGCCCCCCCAAATGCATGCACACTGAGCATAGAACTTCTGCTGTCTCTCAGGCCAATTAAATATTTGCAGAAGGTTGTATATCCTTAGACAAACATGAAAAAAGCCCTCCCACGTTTGATAAGTTTACATTCATCCTATTTCAAAACACACATACAATTAGTTTAATTTACACTATACAGTATCTGTTAAATAGGAACATCAGGAGTTTCCAAAGGAATCACAGAATATATACAAACTGGATATTGAAATGGTATGATTTTCTTTCCCTTCTTTTAAAGGGTGGGTTGTTTTTTTTTTTGTTTTTTGTTAACAGTTGCTACATCTGGTTTTGGACACGAGAGTGTTTATGTACCTATGCAGCGCATTTCTGGAGTAGTAACAATAATAACAACAGTAACAATAAAACGTGCTTTAAAACAAAACTAATACCGGTCTCCTTACTGCTCATTTAGAATAAATTAGTTTGCTTTTAAATAAACTGCACGAGGACGGCGGTGTCTCGAAAAACATCCGAGCACGAGTTCTGCTGCGTCGCTGGTTTCTCACAGCCAACCTTTGGTTTCAAAAGCCAACCCATCCTTACAGGGCAGCTTCGTAGGGCAGGGCAGGCAGCTGAAATGCTGACCCTAAGGAGAATCCCCCCCGCGTCTCCACGCCAGAGGCAGGGCTGTGCCCACTCCCACAGAGCCCCGCCGGCTCCATCCAGCTCTCCGCGGTCACAAAATGGATGAAGGTCCCGCTTCCCCTCCCCGAGCACGGCGGGCCCGGCTGCCACGGCTCCCGGGCACTGTCCCCTCACTGGAGGTTCCAGATTCACCCCCTGGGGCTGGGATCAGTCCTCGGTGTCGGGTTGCACGCCCAGCATGGCGTGCAGCTCCTCGGGGGTGTAGCCCAGCAGGTTGTGCAGGTCGCAGACGAAGCGGTAGACGTAGCGCTTGCCCGACGTCTTGTGGATGATGTTCTTGTCGTAGTAATAGCGCAGCCCCCGGCTCAGCTTCTCGTAGTTCATCTTGGGCTTGTTCTTCCTCCTGCCCCATCGTCGTGCCACCTGCCAGGGAGCAAAATGCAGGTTTGGTCAACGTCAGGGTCCTCATTTCCTTTTTTTTTTCCTTGCCAAGGTCGGGATTAACACACGGGAAATGCAGGTTTCAGGTTTGGGCTTGGATGTTTATTATTTCTGATCTTTTTACAGACTCATGAGCTATGAGCTCTAACCAGCAAGTTAGAGAACAGAGGTAAAATGGAGTGCATCTAACTCTTTCCATAGTTATTTAAGCAATAATTACCCAATAACGAGGTGACACCTATATTATTTATATTTCTGACCCAATAATGACCACCCAAGGCCTGCAATGCAGACCTTTTCCACCCAATTACAGAAAACCACCCAAACCCATGAAGAAGGAAGAAGGTGAAGAAGGACCCAGACAATGCCCAAAGTCCTCCATCTTGACTCACATGTATTACTATACACTAAAATCCCAAAATCCAAGTTTCCAGAATTCCAACAAGTCAGCCCTATTCCTTTTTATCTTCTTTTTTTTTCTTACTCAAGATGCTATTTTGTGTTCAGACTCAGATGTTTATTAATTCTTATCTACATTACAGTCTCACAAGCTGTGAGTTCTACAGCACTTCTAGCTAACAAGGTAAAAAATGGCCCCTATCTTGCTCCCAACAAGGCATTTTAAAGATAAACTGTTAAATTAAGAAATGACACCTAAATTATTTTTACTTTTAACCCAATAACCAACCACCTGTGGTCTGCAATGTGGAATTTTCTACCCAATTACAAAATATCACCCAGACCCATGAAGAAGAAGGGGAAAAAGGACTGGGCTCTGCTCTAAAACCTCCATCTTGCTTTATATCTCTGACTGTATTCTAAACCCTGAAACTCTGAGTTTTGCACCCTGTGCTGTCACACACTTCTATCCAAAGTGCACAGCCACAATCCCAGGGCTGTCACTCAATTTTGGGAGCTTCTCCAGGGGCTCAGCTCAGTGCAGGGTCTGCTTGGGGCTCAGTGCCTGTGAGCACAGAAAGTCTAAAATTCTCAGTGCCCAGGGGTCCAACACATCTTCTTCGAGGCTGGTTAAACAAAACCCTTTCTCAGTCAGTTTTATTTGCCTTGGATGGCCCAACCTCACAAGAGAAGAGTTGGTGACTGATCCCACAAGAGATCTCAACAGCAGCTCCAGGAGGAGGTGGCTGACAGCTAAGGACACCAGTTTGTAGGGGATGGGACAAAACATGCTCAAGGAGGCCAGGTTTATGGAGAAATCACAAAATAACCCAGGCTGGCAGTGTCCCACAGGGACCAAAGTCTAATTCCTGCCCCTGCACTGGACAACCCCAAGGAACACAGAATATCCTGAGCTGGGAGGAATCACAGAATCAACCAGGTTGGAAAAGACCTTTGAGATCAAGCCCAATCTGTGACCCAACACCACCTTGGCAACCAGACCATGGCACTGAGGGCCACATCCAGTCTTTTCTGAAACACCCCCAGGGACAGTGACTCCACCACCAGCCCAGCTCCTGGCCCTGCACAGGACAACCCCAAGAATCACAGAATACCCTGAGCTGGAAGGGACCAACAAGGATCCAAGCCCAACTCCTGTCCCTGCACAGACACCCCAACAATCCCACCTGAGGATTTTGTCCAAACAATCCTGGAGCTCTGGCACAATCTGCTCTCACAAAAAAACCCACTGTTTTACCACTGATTTGCTATCAGCCAGCAGGGGACAAGTCTTTCCTGGAAGTTCAAATGCTATGGAGCTCCTTGGAGTTCATGATTTCTGTCCCCTCTTTTTTTAACCAAAAAGTTTCACTTTTTTGTATCAAAAACATGGAACTTTTTACCCCATCTCTTAATACAATCATTTTCCTACTGGAAACAGTATCAGAAAAATGAAAATGCATAACTTTTAATGAATAAAGGCCTCAAAATACTTCAAAAGCAGCACTACCATATTTGGTGTGCAGCTAAATACACATTTATATCCAACACTGGGCCCACAGATGTCAGATCAGACCCCAAAGATCTTTGTTTTCACCCCAATTAGCCACATACCTCATCTGGGTCAGCGAGTTTAAATTCCCAACCATCTCCTGTCCAGCTAATGAATGACTGACAGGACTTGTCAGTCAGTAACTCCAGAAGGAATTGCCACAGCTGGATAGGTCCACTGCCTGTTGGAAAAACCACAAATTAATACCTCTGCCAGCTCTAACCACAACCAGTGTACGTCACCAGACTCATATCACAGACCTGGCAATTAATCTGATTTATCTTTTATACAGATCAGAAAGAAACCCAAGGTTTTACTCTATGGCACAAATCTGCTCCTATCCATGTAAAAATGAAGTCAGGTTTTTCATGGAAACGAAGGATTTGACAAAAGTTATGGCTTTCCCTTTCATGTGGATCCTTTAACCCTCACTCCCACCTCCCAAACAGCTGCATTTTGAGCTCCAGGGCTTGTCCTGAAGTCTTTGGCTTGGCAATCATCCTACAGGAAAGAAACCATTTCAGCAAGGACTACAGCAACAAGGCCTTAACAGGCCTTAACAACACCTGTGGGAATTTCCAAATCTAAGAGATTTCGCCCAAGCTCCCCTCTTTTTCAAACAGATCAAAAAGTGCAGTTAATTTTTACTTGATCTGATGTGCCTGCCTGTTCTTGCTTTGCGTGGATAATCCCCGAGACTCTGTTTAGCAACACATTAAATTAAAATTATTTCTGACTAGTGGTCTCTACCCCTGTGGCACACACTTAGAGGGAACACTGATGTTACATAAAAAAAAACAAAAAAAGGAGTGACCATTTTGCCTCACTACTCACCAGTAAAGCCAGCCAGGATGGCTGCTGGTATAACTGGTTTCCCTTGCTCCACAGGATCACTCCGTTCCTGAATGTAGTCTTTGAAGGACATGGTAGGTTTGCTCAGACACAGGGACTGGCTGCAGTCATCCTCAAAGCTCTCATAGGATGGCACACGCTGCAAATCCACCAGGGAGGATTGGCTGTTCCAGGACTGCAGCATGGAATCTGAGCTCTCGTAGCTCTCGGCACCACTGTCGCTGGATTCGTGTTCTCTCAGCTTGCCTTTATCAAATAAAACAGTAAAATAAATAAAACAGGAAGTGTTGGTGGTGGGTTGTTTTTTTTTTTCCCCTCAGTCCAGCCTGTCCATATAAATCACACAGAGGAGGAAGAGGCATTCAGAACATGGCCTTGGCCTCGTGTTTATCATGCAGATAACGACTCACCAGAGTTATCCATCAGCAGATTGAGATTGCTCCTTGGGAAATCTTGGTTCACTGCACAGTAGTTCACACCAACAGCATCTGCTTGGGTTTTAGGGAACAATGGGAAGTCTTGTTCTGGGTTGAGGAGATTCGGGGCCGTGGAAGTCTGACAGACGTCAGTCAGGAGACTGGGTTTGGGATAACTGAGGGGTTTAGGGTATCCAGGCATTTGCATTCCATAGGAATTCTGATCTACATTAACAGCTGAAAAAAGAAACCAAAGAATTAGATGATTTTTCCCTGGAGACCCTTGAACAAACTAATACACTAAATACACCAAATCAGATTCTGCAAATCCCCCTCTGCAACTTGGCCAGCCACAAATGCCCATTGTTCATTCTTCAAGGGAACTACAGAAAAAATTGGGGAAGTTTAAATGGTTTGGAGCAAGGCTCTCCCCATTAAGTGGTGTAATCAGGCTGAGCTGAAGCCTGACTGTGGTAGAATAAAACACACCATCAATCAAACAATCCGAGGGAGCCAGCACTGCATCCCACACACTTCCAACAGCTCTAGCACATTTCCAGAGCCTTTAAAAAGGCCTAAACAGAACTCTTGCTGCTTCCCAGTTTTTGCCTCCATTTGCTAGAGATGGGAGTGGTCACTCTGCTCCACAGATGGAGGGTTTGGCATAGCAAGAGGAAATTTCATTTTCTCAAAGCCTTTGCTCTTCAAACGATTTCCAATATAAATTAGGTGACAATTGAACAATACAAGGAAAGAAGGCTGGAGCAGCTGAAGCCAAATGTTCTCCTCAAGCACAGTAACTATTCTAGTGCTTTTTGCTTCTACCCTGGAATCTGTGACAGGCTTAGAATAAACTGAGAGATGCAAACCACAAATTTTTAAAAATACTTACTTAAGGAATTGTTATTGACCCAGTGAGGAACTGAGGTGAGGTGAGAGTTCTCCACGTATTGATCCTGTGTTTTCTCTTGGCTGTCTGGGGAGAAGAGAAAAAGAGGAAAATCTGGGTTTTAAAGATGGAAAAGCTTCTGACTCTTGGGAGTATTTTGGGGTCACCATTCACAAAAATTTTTGTATCACACTCTATTTGTATTGCATTCTCTGTCACCATAGAAATCACACCAAAAAAACCCCAACCAACTTCCAACAGGCTTTAAAACCCTCACATCAACTGAATTTTCACATAAAACTAAACACCAACAATAACTGCAGTGTGCTTTAAGGTCCAACTGTTTGTTAACTTTGTATTTATGGGGTTAAGTGTTTTATTTATGGGATATTTACAGTGGTCATACCCCAATCTCATTTATTCCAGTGATCTTCCCAAATAAAACCTGCCCACAAATGTTCTCAGCCAGCACACAGAATGTCTGCAGCTATCTGTATCTGTGCTTTGCATACCAAGAATGTACTGACAGTGCTGATAATGCTTTTATTAACAAAGTTTTAAAGTTCATTTTGAGTTTTCATATGCAATAAAACCCTTCATAGCGAAACCAGCGTTGAAATCGAGTCCCATTTCTGTTTGTGTTAGGAGAGCCCCAAACCAAAAGCTTTTTCTGGCTCTCTAATTACCTTTTATCATCTGCTCCAGGTGTTCCCACAGAATATCACCCACATAGTCAGGTGCCAGTTCCAGGAAACGTTCCTTGCCCAGGTTGCACAAGTCTTGGCCACTCATAAGAAACTGATGGAAGTTCACATTTGCCAAGCTGAACTCATTGGTAGCCCATGAAAGCCACTGGCAAACTTGCTGTTCAGTCCACAGCCAGGGATCTGCAAGACAGGAAGGATCCAACATTTAGAGATAACTCCTGGCCCTTGTCAAATAACCTTCCTTAGAAAGCAGTGAATTAAAAAAAAAAATAAAATCATTTAGCCAAGTAACTATGTTCTGAATGAATTCAGAATGAATGTATTCGTAAATTAAAAAAGAAAACCAGAAAAAACCCCACAGTTCTCTCTTTTCTTTCTGCATTCACTTGCAACCAGAGATGTCCTCAGCTTGCTTGATTCTCTCTCCTGCTGCCAAAGCATGAGCTCTCCATGCACCCATTTTTAACACCAGCAAGTCTGGCCTTTCCAAGGCAAGCTGTGCCAGATTCACATAGGATCCATTCTTGTATTTCCTACTGACATCATTCTTTCCTTTTCAAAGAGCCGCAATTCAGCCTCCTCCTTAGCATTAAAAAAAAAAAAAAAAAGCTTATAAATAGCAAACACTTACTATTTGGGATACCCAGCCGACACTGTTCCTTTGTGAAACCACTGAAAGTATCTTTCAGGGCCTGACTCATCACAGCCTTGCTGCACGGGGTTAACAGAGGCAATTCACAGTTGTTCGACTCTGCAAGAAAAGAAAAGGGGTGGAGGGGAGGAAGAAGACACATTAACTTCAGCCCACTGAAAGGAGGGCCTGGGTTTTTTGCTATTTGGAGAATTAAAAAAAAAGCTAGAAAGTTGGTGCTTTAAAAAAAAACAACAGAGATTGCCATGCTCTAAAATCTCTGTGCTACTCATTTGATAAGATTGCACCACTAATTAGAGCTTTGCAGCTTTCCATGCATAGATCCTTATTTACTCTCAGTAGTTAGATTAAGTGCCTTTGTTGCAGGGAAACTTTATTTTTTTTTAAGGGAAATGAGACTGCTTATTCCTATTTTACCACCTATAATTTGCCCTGAGACTTCTTTGCATCTCCAGACAATCTTTGTTTAATTTGAGAGCTAAGTAACTGACAGCAGGGTTGTGAAGAGCCAGCTTGCACTATTCCAACACTGCATTTCAGACCTTATCACATCTCATCACCCAAGCACATGGTGCAATGGATTATTCCATCATCTGGACCAAACAAGTGTGACTTGTAACAAGCTGGGGGTGAATAATGCAAACCACAAAGCTGGCACCATTATGTGTCAGCATAAACCACTGAGCTACTTCACTGACTTTCAAATTTACAAGAAGATTCTATTTTAAGGATAAATTTGGCTCCCACTCCGCTTTTCTCATCAGTCAGTTTTGGTTTTTTTTACCAGAAGATGCCTCATTTTATCACAGAATGATGTCACAGAATGATTTGGGGTAGAAGGGACCTTAAAGCCCATCCAGTGCCACCTCCTGCCATGGACAGGGACACCTTCCACTGTTCCAGTTGCTTTTGGCCAAGTCAGTTCAGAGCTGTGCAGCTCTTCTTGCTCTCCCAGAATATCTACAGGCTCCACTTGAGCTTAACTTCTGTTTTTACCACACCCTTGCTAATATCTGCAAGGACTTGCTTTGCTGACCAGGGCAGGTGACTGATTAGAATCACACTAGAACAAAGGACCTGTGGTTTTCTGGGTTTGAGGGCTGGAAGTTTTTTATTTTCCTTTCCCTAAGGGGAGATAAAAGCAGCATCAGGTAAAATATCAATATTTTGTCAGGGATTTTAGGTGAGGATTTGTAGGGAACTCTTGGTGGGATGCTGACCTACACACACACAGATAAAATTAAAAAAAAAAAAAAAGTCTTAAAACATCCCCACCCTGCTTTTTAAGGTATGGAATAAAACATACTGAGATTTAACACCAAAAAAGCTTTCCAGAATATTTGCACTTTAATTATGGTTGAGATGTTGCAAATTTAAATGCACAAGCCCCTCCTTTTAAAACATTTTTAAACTCTTAGCTCTGCTTAAACTCCTACTAAAGCTTCTTCCACGAAAAATCAGTCTATTAGGCTACTGCATCCCAGTTCCTATTTCTTTTCAGTACAGAAAACAAGAACTATCCACAAAGAAACTCACATGAATAAAACCAAGCACGTACACAGAAGCCTGTGCATTAAACCCCATCTTTTTAGGGAAATCCATATTGCACACCCAGGAAATGTTAGCTAGACCCTAAAAAATTCTCATCTGCTGACTGGACTAAGGAGCAAAGTGAAGATTTACCATAAGAAGTGGAGTCAAATCCTGTTGGCACTTCCTGAAGCGTTTGGTCTTCACTGAGTGAGAAAAAATATCCAGCAAAAAGCGAGTTTGAGCTGTCAAAGGTGTCAAACGCTGGCTGACGCTGCAAAGGAACAGAATAAACACAGAACAACGTAAGCATTCTGCTGGAGAGCTGTGAACTCCACTGCTAGGAAGAGTCTGGGTTTGGTTTCCTAGATCTGGAGATCATGCACAGCCACTGTCTTGAACGAGCCAGCTTTGAAACCACAAATAGGGCACAGCTTCTGCTACATGAATCAAACCCACAGATAAGGGCGAGGTGGGGGATGTTCTGCTGCTTACAGTAAAGCCAAATCAGGAGATTCTTAAGTTTTTTTTTCCTGTAATTGAGGCTTTCAACAACACAGAACACACGTGTGTGTAAATATGTATTTATTTCCAGGTACATTTTAAAGAAATCCTCATTTCCTAAACCCTTGAAATTGATTAGCAGCTCGATGAGGATTGGATGGCAGATCAGTAAATTATGGGAAAACTGCCAGTGCAAACCTACAGTTGATTTATGGTTTCAGTTTGGTTTTTTTTCTAAAGGATAAAACTCATCTGACCCACATCACTTGAAGCTACACAGCCAGCTTTACAAGACTTGAGGAAGGACGTTGCAGCAACTTTTACATTTCTGCCTTACTGCATTTGCCAGCAACCACATTTTGAAGTCTTTCAAGTGCTCAGATGCTCAGTGAAACACTTCTACTTTCATTTTACAGCAAGAGATAAACTAAGACTGATAAAAATGTTCCAGATAAAAGCGGATTCTATGATATACTGACATTCAAGAAATATTGTTCTATTTTGAAAACCTAACTCCTTTCAAGCTTGACTTGTGCCAACTGCGTATGCCAGGAATACTGGTATGAATTCACTAAATTCCCCACAACCACTTTAGTCTTTGGGGGGCAGAAGGAATGTGAGCAGAGGAGGAAATAAATTCAAAAACAAGTTATGAAACTTCCTTGTTAGTCACAGGGAAACCATATCTGCAATATCTTGAGGCAAAGATGGATGAAAGTTGCCCCTGAGATTTTTTTTAAAGGCACCTGAGGATAGAGCATTGCTCTGGAAAGCTGCAGCTGGCTCATGGCAGCTCCTGCCCTTCAGGGAGCTGGAGACGAAGGCAACTTGCAAATGTTTATTTATTGGTTTAGGCAAACATTGATTTCCCAGCTTGTGCCAAAGGAGTGGATTTAGCTGAGGACAAGGCAAGGATTTTTCAGGGCAGCATTCACATGCAATGCAAAAAGCAACATAAACAGTGTTCCTGGAGCAGCAATTTAGGATGAATTTTCCCTCACATTCCCTAACTTTTCATGTCACCACAAACAGCATCATGCCTCGTTTAGTGCCTTCAGAAATCTCCTGGCTAGCAGGGCCAAATTGTGGGCCTCTGGTTCAGGTACTCCCCAGCTCAAGTCAAAGCCAGCCTCTGGAAAGGCTCATGTCTCAATAAAACAAGTTAGCAACAGCTGCCAAATCTGCTGGTAAAAGATTCTTTATACATTACTAGATAAAAGCTCTGACTCATCTCTAGCACCTAAAAGAAAGGACAAGTTCTTTCAACACAATCTGGAAACTCCTGCATTTTGTGTAAATAGCTGACCCTTATCCTGAGTCACTGGAAAAAATGCTGTGGCATGTGAATGAGTAAAATCCATACCGTGCTAGTTTCATATTTCAAAAGGGAGAAAATAAATGTGTAAGCACGTTCTTCCTTTAATAGTAGTAAAAGAGGAAAAACATAATGCAGAATGAATTCTGCTCATCCTATCAGTTACACAACCACTTTGTCTGGCCTTTCAATACATGTAATTATTGCAGAGCAAAATCGAAGTGGAATGTGAACTGCTACAGCACAGCAGAACACAAGGGTCTGACTTAATTCTACAACACTGAATAACTGCTTAGGGCAACCACTGTGTTAAGAGCACACAGGTGTTAAGTTGGGAGATCCCTTGGATTGTTTTTGTGAGGAGAAAAAAAAGCCAAAGGGTCAGAGCAGTAAGCATCCCAGAGCTTCACTGATGCTTCAAACCATGGCCGTTCCTCAAAGCTACTGAGAGCAGAAGGGGTCTCCCTAACCTTTAATTGGTTTACATTAATCAATGCTGTGTAAAAAAAAATAAATATATTGGGATTAAAAAGCAACTTGCATGAATGGGCAGGGGAAAAGCCCTTTAAGACTGAGACTTTACAGTCTGCTGGCCTTGGTTTGTAAATTCCTTTCAAAACAAGGTAACAGACACAGCCTACCTAAAGATAAAATAAATGTAATGATTTTTGGAGTTATTGCTATGTATTTGGCTTCCATTAATAACAATTGTAAGTGAATAACCTGCTTTAATTCCAAACAATGTTCAGGAAGGTACCAAACCTGTCCTATCAGGACAGACCTCTGCCAGTCTCATCAAGTTAAAAATACAAACCCTCTCCTGCTGCCCTTTATTTTGGCAGAAGTTCCACCAACACCAGCTAATTTGAGCTCAGCTCTTGTCTAGTTCTTTTAAGTTCTTAGGATTCAGGGAATGGAGAGAGGGAGCCTTGTTGGGGGAGAGGGTTGAGGGTGCAGGATTTGCACCTTCCCATTTCAGTGCTGCTTTTCACATCTCCCTGGAACTCAGTGGGAATACTCTGGCAGAAGATTACAGAGGAGCAATTAAACCTGTGTTCACTTGGCTTATCCAACTCCTGTTCTAGCACTGCAGGAACACAACAAAAGCACTGGCTGGGAGCTGCCCCAGCTGGGTTTGGGAGGTGCCAGCTCCAGGGTACTCACCTTGAGCATTCCTCTGTACATGTTGGACACGGGAGCTACTTGATCCATGTTCCTGATCCCAAAGTCACTCATCTGAAAAACGAGAGGGGTCACATTAAAACCACTGCCAAAGGAGGAGGGAGCAGATGTTAACAGATGTACCCGCCTGCTCCAGCACAGAGAGTGGAGCAGCTCTGGCAATGAGATACAGGGAAAGCTTTTCCAGCATCCCAACCACACAGGGCAGTTCCCACCTTGTTTTTCAGCTGGGAGAGCTTTCACAAAATTTGTGTTTGCCTGGAAAGCCCAGAGAAACCCCTTGCTCATCAAGCACCTGTCTCTTTGCAGTATTCTCCAACTTTTAACCCATTATCTTAGGTAATGAGTTTTGTGTTATTTTTGCTTACTCTATGCCCTCTCACAGGCTGTGATTCACTTCAGATTTTGGCTTTCGGAGGAAGAGAAGTGGTGACACCGTGATACACCTTCACCTCTTCACAAATAATCAGAGAAGCCAATTCCCAGTGTCCCCAACCTCCTGCCTTTACTACATTTACTGCAAACCACAGTATCTTGTACATTTTCTAAACACAGGATTAACACATTTATAGAGCTTTAGAAGGCCTATGTTTTAACTGAAAAGGGGTTTATGCAGTGAAATACCCTTTTTAAAGGGCTGATAATGGGACCACTATCTATATGTTCATGCCACTGAAATCAAACCTTAATCATATTGCCTTTATTACCAGGAACAGAGTTGTGTGAGGCCTGTGTGACTTTTCTCCTATATATCATTTAAGGAGAAGAGGGATAAGATTCATATCCTATGGGAAAGATCAAACATGAGGAATAAAGCCAGTTTTATGGCCATTGTTCTGGTTTATCGTGATGCTGCAATTCAGGTGTCAGTGAACGATGCCTTATCAAGCTACACTCTTAATTTTTCTTCCCTTTTTTCACAGCATTGGGCTGAATTCCCTGCTCCACAGCAACTGCCTGAAAACATGCACTTGTACTTAAATTGCCACAGAGAACACTACCAAGATTTCCACAAAACTGTGATCACTTATTACAAGCCAAACCTATCAGTCACCATGTTAAAAGGGAAAAAAAACCCAAACAAAATCACTTTAAAATTCAGAAAAAATCGTAAACTAGGATATTAACAAAATAATCCCAGCTTGTTAAAAATGGTATCACATTCAAAAGCCGTCCATATAAACAGAAAGGAAAATAAAAACATCCAACAGCCAAAGACAAGGAATCCTTTCATCCTCTTAAATAGCTGATCACTTAAAAATAAAAAAAAAATAGCACTAGTCCTTTAACATGGAAGGCCTATTTCAACTTGACTGGGCCTTATAATTGAAACAAAGTAAATCAACCGACACTGAAAAGAACATTCATTAATGTTACTCAAAAAGTGCAATCTACTGAATGATGTTTTTTACCTCAAACAGCACGTACAAATATTTGATCTAAATTACACATCTCATTGAGCAGCAAAGAATTTCACACAGCGTGAGTCTCACTCAGCAAGCATCCTAATCTGTTCATTAAATTTGCCACAGTTTAAACAACTGTTTATCCTTGCATTTGGCTGGGCCTTTGAAAAGGTATACGGCAATTTCCAACACCCTTTGTTTTGCCTTTGAATTCTGCACCGGTGTCCAGGGATAACTGGCTTAGGGATTTGAGTATTTGTGAAAATATTATATGTATATTCTGTAAGTTGAGGTCTGATCCCTAGTTAGGAGTACAAATAAGATTCCCGGCACTTGCGTGCAATTCTGACCTCTTCACAAATCCTGTTAGGCACTTCCCCGTCCACTAAAAGGGCTGAGATTCTCTCCTTCCTGTCTTTTTTTTGTTTGTTTTGTTTCTTTAGACGTGTTTAGGGCCCTAAGACAAAAGGTTTATACCAAGTGTTGATTACACGGCATTGCTCATTAACCCAAGCCCCTGTTTCTCCATGCTGGGTTTGTTCCGAAGGAAAGCTTTGGAAAAATCAGACACCCGAGCTCTGCCTGAAAAACACATGGAGATCCTCAGCGTGTTTTGAACACTCCAGCTTTATTCCTCCAACCGAGCATCTCAAGCAGAGGAATTTCTACACCCTTTGCTCATCCCGCATCAGCTTTCTCCCCATCTGCAGCACAAATTTCCCAGCCCTGAGAAACAAAACCCTTACAGAGATACCACAAGACAAACAGAGCTGGAAAGGCAACGCGGATTTTCGTGCCACAGAAGGCTAAACCTGGCTTTCTGCTGGACTCAGAAAGCTGCTGGTTTAAGTTTTAAGTTCAGAAAAACCACTACGGCCCAACACGGTGTGACTGGGCCTCACCTCCAAGCCCTCCACTAATGCTGATGACTGCGACTTGCCAGCTATAATTGGTTTAACTGGCAGGACACCTTCCTCAACACCCCCGCATAGCTGAGTGGGTGAACCAGAACAGGGTCAACAGGATCAGGCACTTATTAACTAATACTCCTGAGTTCTGATCGCCTTCTTTTCAGCAACAGCCAGGTGCCTGCCCACAGCTGGACGCAGCTGGGCAGCATCCACACGGCGTCCCCGATGGATCTGATCCACCTCCAACGTTATTTTTCCTTGGGATGTTTTTTAAAGGGGAGAGCGGGCAGAGGGATATATATTATGGTTGTTGCTTTTCTTTTAAATGGCAGGGTTTTTTCAGGGAAAAAAAAACCAGCCTCCTGAGGAAGAAGGTAGGAGAGAACGGTGCGCCCCGCGCAGTCCCTGAGCTCCCCGAGCTCCGCCGGGAGCCTGCCCGGCTTCTCACACACATGACACACGCTTCGCCCACGTAAAAAAAAACTTCGGTGGGCAGATCACACAGCCCAACGTTTGGCTGCTTTTTTTTTTTTTTTTTAAGTCCCTCTAAAGTCCTAACCAAATCCAGAGCGCGCTGCCCATTAACCCCTTCCTGCCCGGGGGGATGAGCCCCTGACCGCTCTCCTCAACCCCGGAGGAGGCTGAACGGAGCTCTGGGGGCTGGAATCGGCATCCCCGAGGAGAATCTGCGGCGCATCAGCGAGGAGGGGTCCGGGGAGCACCAGCGAGGAGGGTCCCGGAGCACCGATGAGCCCTTCTCTCCTTTTCTCCCCCCTCTCTCTCCATCCCCTCCGCCGCCCCCGCCTCACCTGGCCCCCGATGCCGGCGCTCCTGCGCTCCCTCCCCGGCGGCGGCCCCGGCCCCACACGCGGCGTCCAAGGGATCGAGGCGCCGCTGCCTCTGGGCGAGCCAAAATATCCTCGATGCGGCCGCGCCGGCCAACAACAACAGCGCTGATCCCGGCGGAGAGTCCCGGCCAAAGGAGGGGGGCACAGAAGGGGCGGGATGCGGCGGGGAAGGCAGGCGGGTGCCCGCGGTGTGTGGGCGCTGCCGGCCGAGGCGCGGGTGCGGGCGGCCCGCGGTGATGCCGCGCCGGTTCCGCGCCGGTTCCGCGCTGGCTCCGATGCCGCTCGGCTGCGCTCCTCGCTGTGCCGCCTGCCCGCCCTCGCAGGCGCTCTTCAGCGGGCGGGGGGAGGCGGCCGGACCCGCCTCCCTCAAGCCCGGCCCCTCCGCTTGTTGTCGTCGCTGGTACCGGCACAGCCGCGCTCGGCTCCGCCAGCGCCGGGGATGCTAAGCGCGGCTCGGGGGAAAAAAAAAAAAAAAAAAAAAAAAAAAAAAAAAAAAAAAAAAAAAAAAAGCTGTTTTATGTCGTTCCGAAAGAAGGAGGGTTTTTTTTTTTAAATTTTGTTTCTTCCCCCCCCTCCCCCCGCCACGCGTGAGATAATTAATGCTGGACGTTTTCCATGCTTGTTTTTTTAAATTAATGCCTCTTCTCGTCGAGATTAGGAGAGTTAACCGCTAAAATTCCAAATGGAAACAATCTGTTTGGACATTAGGAAGAATTTATTCACAGAAAAGCTGATTAAGCATTAGAATTGCCCAGGGAGATGGTGGAGTTGCCATCCCTGGAGATGTCCAAAGAGCATGGGGACATGGCATGTTTGTCAAAAGTTGGCCTCGATGCTCTCAAGAGATCTTTTCCAACCCGGTTCTGTGATTTTTATAAGTAAACTGCGACACTTGGTGCTGTGGAGCTTCAGTGATTATGTCATGTTGCACCTTCCACAATTATTTTGGGGAGTTCTTAATATAAAAAGCTGCAGCCTGCGAACCGCAGATCCTGGCGCCGCAGCCTGTGAAACAGAGTTGGCGTTCCTCACACCTTGGGAGAAAATTTGGTGGCCTTTGGAAAGTTGCAAGGAGCTCAGTGACACCAAAATGTAAAGTTAATTTCTGCTGAATTTATTTTGTCCAAACGAGTCCCCCCCTGAGGGGGTGGAGAGATTTTGTGGACAGGCAGGCAGGGGCCTGGGTGGCTTTTCTTGGGCTGGACTCACCTAACCTGCCTGCTTTTCTTGCCAAACCACCTACAAATGATTTATAATGATTTTAAACACTTTGTGTGCATTCAGACAAGGGATCCATGTGCCCTTCCCAGCTGCCCAGCCTGGCTGACCATTGTAGCCACCCTTTCTTCTTGCTTCTCCCTTGACTTCCCTGGATTTTCAGTGAACACCAGGGATCCAAATTGCACTTAGAGTGAACCTTGCTGTTACACCTTGCTTTATTTAAATCAACTCTCTTTTCGAATTAACACTTGTGTCATAGGGTTGTAACTTTTCTTATAATAAGAGCCCATTAACTGCTATTTCTCAGCTCCTCAGCTGATCTTCTACCTTTGCCTGTGAATATTTTTTGCCATTAAAAAGCCACAGTTTCTTTCACCTTATTGGTGCTGTTGCCAGGGCTCCCTCCTGTATCTTTCAACTACTTCTGGCTGTAGCAAAAACTGGATTTTTTTTTTTTTTTAGCATTTATTTCAAACTCCTCAGAAAACTTTCTCCTTAGAAAAGCAGGATATATTTCATCCCTAAGGGTCAAATGTTACTGGGAAAATTGTGACAGTCTACTTTGAGAGGCTTAAAGAAGTGTCTTGATTATGCCAATGACATTTCTTACTCCAGGAGAGCCCTGATCTAATAAAGCAACATCTGCTATAATCCTAGGGGAAACCATTAAAAACTGTATGTCAGCTGCATAGCAATTTTAATTATAACACTGACAAAAACAATTATGACACCCTTTTTATAGGGGAAACATCTGTCAGAAAGATAAGATGAAAGGCTGGGAATTATTTATTTCTTGCTAAATTAACATTCTGGGACCCAGAAGCAAAATTATTAACCTGGCCATATTTTGCTCTATTGAAAGGTCTTATTTTTAGGGCAGTTCTTCTTATGTAAGAGTATTTAAGATCATTAAATTTTACTTATTGTTAGTATAGAAACAGGCTTCATTAGAAGTGGTTTGTGCTTAGTGGGCTGGATGATGTATGAGGAGGGGCTGGGGGAGCTGGGTTTCATTAGTTTGGAGAAAAGCAGGCTAATGGGGAGTCTCATTGCTAATTTCAACTCCTTAATGGGAGGTTGGAGCAAAGGGAGAGCCAGACTCCTCCAGAGGTGCACAGAGGCAGCAGGGAAAATGCCAGCTCGATATTTGGGAATGAATGTTCCCAGTGTGAGTGAAAGCTTCATCTGGGGGAGTCTCTGATCTGGAGTGGCCAAAACTCAGAGCAAGCCCAGCAGAAGGTCAGAGTAGAGACCTGAAACTTTCCTCTCCAGCCCAAGTTTCTCTTTAATTCCATGATCCTCTCTGCATTTTCAAAATGTGACATCATTAACTTAGAGAGTCAAAGGAAAGATAGGCTTGGGTTGTTTTTTTGTATTGTGTCCATGTGTTTGGTTCTATTTTAGGAACTGTCCGTCCTCCTCACAACTTTCTGTGGTTTTATTCCTGCGTGTGTTGGCACTCTGAGCCAGAGACAAAAGAGGGGAGTAATGTATCAATTTAAGAATAATTGAATCAGCATCTAGCTGCAAACTTCTGAGATACTTTTTTCTGATATTTTTGCGCTTTTTTTTCTTTTTTTTTTTTTTTTTGTGTGTGTGTGAGGGGAAAACTAGCTTGGTGCTCAAGAGTGAAGTAGCTAGAAGGGGAAAAGGAAAGAAAACTAGTAAAGAATAAAAAAAAAAGGCATTGCAAAGTTCTCTTTTCTGTGGTAGTCCAAATAGGTAGGACTTTTTTTCAGTCCTTCTCGATCAACATTTTTTTTTTTTAATGAGAACCTATGCTGAAAGTGAGTGCTAACGAGTTATTTCTGTTTATTTTTAACTGCCTTTCTCTTCGACAGATATAAGCAGAAGAGTTACTTTCTTGTAGTGAATTAAAATAACCAGCTAGATTTTTTTTGGCGGTACCTGGCAATGGATGGCTGCCCAAGGGGATTATTTGGCCCCGTATTTCTGATCTGAGCAGCTGCAGGGCTGAATTGCGAGCTCATTGGAGGGAGAGAAGAGCAGCAGCCGATGGTCAGGGCATCCCAGGGAAGGGCTTCTGCACACCAGATCCTCACTGGGGACAACAAAGAGGGGGAATAAGATCCTAAAAATGCCGAGGTTTAAAGCGTGGAGAGGGAATGTGAGGAGGCAGGTATGCGGCCGGGCTGCATTGCAGCTCCGGAGCAGCTGTGACTTAACTCCTCCAGAATTCCTCTTGCGCCACGGAGGCAGAGGACACACACAGGAGTGAAAATCCCTGTCGTGCTGTCCCGGTGTGCGTGGCACCCTCATCTGCATGTTGGCTCAGCTCCTCTGCCTGGGGAGGTTTGGGGTGCACGTGTTCCTCCTTCTCCTCCTCTTCTTCCTCCTCCTCCTCCTCCTCCAGCTGCTGTAGGGAGGGTTGGGCTGGTGCAGCCCTTTCCTGGGAGCCCCAAAAATGTCTGGTGGGCTGTCAGGGTCCAGCAGAGCCCTGCACCTCTTCCCACTGCTCCTGGCATCCCTGCAGCACCAGGGATGCCTCCTCCAAGGCGAGTTAGCATTCAGCAGCGTAAATAAACAGAGCCATCCTGAATTTGAAAGGAAAGGCTGTATATTTGTGCCCCTAAAAAGACAATTAACAATGAAGCTCCAGTGGTGGCTGGCCGGCTGTAAGTTCACAGAGTAAAGGGTCTCAGGAAATAACATCTTTGAAAAATAAAGGCCCAGCTCTCCCAGCTTGAAATAGCAACTTCAAACAAGGCGCTGTTATGGTTGAAACAAAGGATGAAACTCATTTACTCTTGCCATTGAAACGCGACTGAAACAAAATATTTATACAGGTTTGGGGGGGAAAAGGGAGGTATCGAATGGCTTTTCACTCAGATTGTTCACAGCTAAAATAAAACACGGCTGACTGTCCCCACTGGAGAGTTCTCCCCACGCTGTTTGAGGCACCAAGTGTGACCAAGGTAATTTCTGCGAAGGCATCCCAGTGACTCACAAAGTGCAGTGAGTTATTTGTGTGTGTGTGTGTGTCATTACTCTGAGCACATGCAAACCAACACGGCTAATTACTGCCCAGAAAAAAAAAAAATACTGTGTCAAAGTTTGAGCAGCAGCAGATATTGCTACATTTTGCCCATAAAGTGCTATGTTTCATCTTTATCACTCTCAAAGAAGTCAGATAAACTCCCAGCTGCATAAAGTATAAAATTTGAAGTGGTTATGCATCTGGTTGGGGTTTTTTTTTTGTTGTTGTTTTTTTTTTTGTTGTTGTTTTTTTGTTTTTTGTTTTTTTAATTAAGTAAAAATGTTGCAGGCATGCCTCAAATAATGTTGCCAGTGGTGGACAGGAGAGATGCCTAACACATGAACTGTAGAATGATGCCTCATATGATTGAAAAACCTAAATCTTTACCTTTCATACTAAAGCAGAAGATTAGTTGTTAAACTAGCTAGTGCTTCAGAGATTGCTCATACCATTTTGGGTGTATTTAATTCATTTCACGCAGTCTGAGGCATAAAACAAAAAGCACATGTTAATATTTTAAGGCCAAGTGTATTCAGAAACAACAGAGCTTAATAATTGCTCTTGGATGACTGGGTTCAAAAAAGTATGTTTGAGCTTCCTTTAGCAGCAGAGCTTTTTCTTTTATTCCCTGCTGGTTTCATTTAAGAATTACTTTGCTTGTGCACAAGCTTGTGATTCTCCTGGTCAGCTCACTAATCACTGTGCTGTGCCCTTCAGTGCAGTGAGGGCAGGAATTCATCTTGCTGGGTATGGGGCCCTTCTTTTCTTTCCCCCTCACCAAAAAGTAGTGGAGTTTGGCATGGTTGGTCCATGGCAGTAAAAGTTGCATGTTGGCACTTTGGTAAGGTGTGACAGCTGTTTAGAAACTTTGCCTAAGCCCTAGGTATGTAGATAATGATGTTCACAGCACAGAGTGAGAGAACCCATGGCTTGGAGCTTTGTCACTGCTGCTCTTGTGCTTCTCTAAGTGAGAACTCTCTGTGTGAGCACTGGGAATATTTTTGGAACAATGACTTAAGATTATTTTTTTCATGCTGACATATTCTACTGTGTGTCAGGGCTCAGGCCTTGGCACCACAGAATTTGTTAATCTTTTATGTTTTCTTTTACCTTCTTCATTATTCTCAACTGACTGCATTCTCATTCAGCTGGAGCAGAGGAGAAGGAGGTCAGAGCTCCCTGGGGCTGCAGCTCCTCCCGAGGGACAGCTCCCATCTCTGCTCCTGGCACAGGGACAGCACCCAGAGCATGGCTGGAGCTGGGCCAGGAGGGATTTATGCTGGATTTGAGGGCAAGGCTCTTCCCCCAGAGGGTGCTGGCACTGCCCAGGCTCCCCAGGGAATGGGCACGGCCCCGAGGCTGCCACAGCTCCAGGAGCCTTTGGGCAGCGCTGCCAGGAATGCCCAGGCTGGGATTGTTGGGGGTCTGGGCAGGGCCAGAAGCTGGACTTTGATATTCCTTGTGAGTCCCTTCCAACTCAGGATATTCTGTGATTAATCCCTCACTTCCCAGAGCAAACTCCCAGGTTTTTTTCACCTCACTTTTGTCTGTGGAGTGAGCTGTGCAAGCCAAGTGCTGGGTAGTGGCAGAACTTGTGGCACTGAAAGTGAGAATGGAGTCACTTCTAATCACTTGATTCCTTTTGGCAAGTGAATGCCGTGATTTCATCCATGGATCCCTCGTACTGCATGTGCAGTGCATATACACATCCTTACCAAAAGCACAGCAGTGACTCTCATTGTGGTCTGTGAATAAGAATATCTCTGTTTACACAGTATTTTGAAATTCATTTTGGGCAAGTGCTGTGTGTTGGGACCTGGGGGAGCTGGGCAAGGGGCTCAGCCTGGAGCAAAGGAGGCTCAGGGGGGCCCTGGGGGCTCTGCACAAGTCCCTGCCAGGAGGGGATAGCCGGGGGGGTCGGGCTCTGCTCCCAGGGAATAAGAGACAGGACAAGAGGAAATGGCCTCAGGCTGGGCCTGGGGAGGCTCAGCTTGGACATCAGGAAGAATTTCTGCACTGAAGGGCTGTTAAGCTTTGGAGGTTTGGAGTGCCCATCCCTGGAGGTGTCCAAAGAAGGCTGGAGGAGGCACTCAGTGCTCTGGGCTGGGTGAGAAGGTGGGGATGGGTCAATGACCTTGGAGGTCTTTTCCATCTAAATGATTCTGGGATCCTACTGGGACAAGTTTTTCAGTCCTAAGAGTGAGGGGGAAGTCAATGGCTTCTCTCCTGACCTTAGCAAAAATTCAGGAGTAGAACATGGTAGTCAGGAGCATTCACTCTACTCCATGCTGGGGATCTCAGCCTGAAGTGTCTGAAGAAAATATTCATCTGTTGAGTAAGCTTGACTAAAATAAAGATCTACATCCTGTTTTATTGACCTTCTCACCTGCTGGAAGGCTGTTCAGTCCTTTCCATCAAGGAATTCAACCCTTCTCCCACAGAAGCAGGAAAAGCAAAGGTGATGCCACATTGGGCTGTAAGTGAGCGAGTAGATGGTTGTGTCCACTGGTGCAGACTTTGGTAGGCTTGGAAAACTGCCTGTGTTTCATTCACAGCCATCCCTGGGAAGCTCTGTTCCATCCTAGCCAAGGTGGCTGCCTTTTTGCTTTTACTTCCCCAGGGGCACAATGTCAAATTAGTCATTTTTACAAGAGCAGGGAGCTTTATAGCAGCCCCAACATACGTTCTCTAACAAGACAAATTCACTTTATACAAATACAAGCAGCAGTTGCTGTTGCTGTATCTGTCCTGGTTGCTTTTTTCCTTTTTTACAATGGAGCAGGTGCAATGCCTGTATCTGTTATCAGTATCTAATATGGTTTGAGCAAACAAGGAATTGCTCACGTTGTCTAGGTGTTGCACACAGTCCATTAGTCACCCCGTCTAGTGCTTATCACAATTCAAAAAAACAACATTTGGGATGAGTCATTAAGATTCATTAAAGAATATCTTTGTCACAGCAGCAAATGAGGGAGAAGTATGGAAGGGATGGGCGGGAGTATGTTTAATATTTGTGGAGAACATAAGACATATGCTGTGTACCAGGGAACAATCCTGGTTTCACAGGCTATTATTAGCAGAGTAAAAAGCAAACTCAGTCATGTTGATCAACCCTAGGAAGCAAATTCTCTATTTGGAGTGTGAAATAATTCACTTTTTTTTGGGGGGGGCGGCTGGGTTATAGGGTGTGATATCCCACACCAGTGTCACCCATAAATCTTGTTCCACCCTGTCAGTGTCAGAAGCCCCAGAGCACCGTGCTCCCCTTGCCTTGCTTGTGTTCCCAGCAAAACAGACATTCCTGCAGGATGTGACACGGCCACTCCTGTGGCCACATGTCCCTGTCCTGTCCACTGTGGCCTCCTGGTCCTGTGTGAAACCCAGATGCTGCAGGGGCTTGGTGACACACAGGACTGATGGCACTGGCCAGCAAACACTCTGAGGGGGACAGGCTGTGCCAAGCTGGCATAAAACAAGCAGAAATCATTTCCTTAGCCCACGAGAATCTGCTGGACCTTAGGCACTGGGGCTTTTTCCTCCCCTAGGAACAACAAAGTCAGACTCAAACCCTTTTTGAATTGTATTTGGAAAAAAACCCCAACAAAGTAAACCCAAGCCGTGATTGATCAAACCCTTGTATTCTTTCTGCTCTTTTAAATTTTATTTTAATTATTTTAAAACATGCTTTTACTTTGAACTGTGTTTTTTATAAACAGTGGGTTTTGAGGGAGCCCTGGAAACACCAAGCAAAGGGAGAGGCATTGCTGTGAGCAGTTCCTCTCCACACAGATCTCCATGAAGCTTTTCCCCCACTGGCATGAATTCCCCTCTGTGGGCCAGATGTGCTTTTCTCCTCGCAGGAGATGAGTGTTTCCATAGCTGAGCTGTCCTGCTGACAGCACCGAGATTTCTGGAGTCACTGCTCACTCCCAGGTGTGAAGTGGATTGCTCTCCAGCCTGGGGCAGATAAGCAGCCACAGAACTTTGTTGCTGGCTCTCCCAGCATTGGAAATCTTCTAATTAGGAGAGAAATAAACTGTCCACATTGTTTCTTTCTTGTTGTGCAGTCTCTTTCCTTTGTCTCAGTGCAATCTGGTTTTATTAATGTGGCTGACTCAGAAAGTAAGCTGAGGGTTGCCCAGAAGTCTTTAAATGAGAATATAGATTTTACTATGATCTTTATGGTAGTAATTCAGTTTCTTTTTTATCAATGTGATAAGTGATTGCCCCTCACATCCCAGCTTTCACTCTGCATGGAAATTGAACTTTGGAAGCAATACACTCTCAGGTCCCGTGCAGGTGAGCTCTGCTGATGCCCATTGGATTTCTTTAAGCAGAACCTGGATTGCTTTTGGTGCTCCTGACTAAACCCAGGAGAAGCTGGAGTTGTGTGGAGCTCTTATCTCAGGGGAATGCACACTTTGGCCAGGCAGGAAAGAAACTGAACAGATTTTAAAAGACAGGGATTTTGATCTCACCTTCTTTAAATTCCTGCTGTGCTTTCCCAATAACCTGGCATTTCTGGGAATCCACATCAAGCTCCTGCCAAGGTTTATGGTCGTCAATCATCTTTAAACACCCATTCCCTGGACTTGGACCCTCTGGTTCTTCCCAATGTTTTTGCAGTTTGCAGCCCTGCCTCTGGCTGGTTGAGCTTTTGCTGCAGCTCCCAAACACCAAACGCATTTTGGGGTTGAGTTGTGAATCCCAGAATTCCTGAGGCTGGAGCAGCCCTCCCAGCCCAGGCAGTGCCAGCTGTGCCCCAGGCCCACCTTGTCACCCTGAGTGCCACCTCCAGGTGCCACCTGCAGGGATGGGCACTGCAAAGCTCCCTGGGCAGCCCCTGCC
>VZUI01097504.1:0-46052 GCA_013401135.1 Cettia cetti
CGCGCTGGCGCCGCTGGCGGCGACGGGAGCGCCCCAGGGCAGCGGCGGCTCGGGCGGCCCGGGCCCGGATCCGCCTGCCGCGCCACCGCCAGCTGCTGTGGCTGCGCGTCACCGTGTCTTGCCCCCAAAGGCTATTGTGTCTTAAAAAAACCCCCCCTATTCTTAGCCTAAAGTAGGATATTGTAAAATAAGCAGTCTTCATAGAAATCCAGAATGTGCGTGTCTGAGGTGCTGATGCTTGGGGCAGAATGGAGGTTTTGTGGGGTGGTAAGAAATTACACTTCAGGCGAGCATAGGTGTGTGCAGCATCGCTTTCTAATACCAATTTTCAGGAAGTGAGCAATTTATAAGGTGCTTCTCCAACTGCTCTTATTTTAGTTTGTGAAGGGATTGCTGTTGTTCTTGCCGCTTCTATTGGATCCCTGTTTGATAGCAGCAGCAGCAAGGAGGTGGCCATGTGAGAGCTATGAGCTTCCAAGTTTGTTTGCTCAGGCATTTGCTGTTAGGGGGGTTTTGGGTTATGGTTAATGATATAAGTGGGTACAGCATAAAGCAGGAAAACTTCCGGAGGGTGACTAACTTCGTTGGAAAGCATTTGGATACTGATCCAACTGAAAGTTGATTCTGCCTAGATAAAAATAGTTTTTTTGGAGTCTTGGTATCCAGGGAACCTTTCTGCAGCTGGTTAGCCCTGTGTGAATCTTCTAAATAATTAAGAAAAAAAATAGCTGAAAGAATAGAATTTAGAGTTTTGTAAATGATGTTTTGGTACCTGTTGGAGAAATAACAGATAAGAAAAGGGAGGTGAACACTGGTAAAAATACTGCTTTCTTCAAAAAGTCTGAAGAGGCTGCACCAAGGCCTTCTTGGTCCTGAGAGGGAAAACTTCTATCCCTGTTGAAGCATTTGATGTTTTGGCTTGTACTTGTGATTTAGCAGTAAAAGAGTTGGACATTGCTGATGCTGCACACACTACACTTAATCCCATAAATCCTGCATTGAACTGGATAATGTATGTTTGCCTAAAGGTGTAACTTACCCTGTCTTGAAGCTCCTCAAAATTAAAAAATAAGGACTGTATGGCAGTTTTTTTAGGTAGCTCATTCTAACAGTTAACATAGATCTGTTTTTAAAGCAGAGTCACAGAAAACCACATTAACATGGAGTTGATTGTAGAAAGATCTTAAAATTACGGCAGGAATTCAGTCAATATCTAGAACTGGACCACTACTAGGTGGGCCTCTCCTCACTATTCACAAATGATCTTCCAGAACAGGCTAAATCTTCAGAATAGGTGGGATTAAAGGAACCAGCAGAGCATGGAAAATGTTCTCTCTGTGGTTGGGTCAGGGAGAGCAAATCTGCTCTGGGAGGGTTCAGTTCTACTGTTGGTGCTCAGACCTTTGTTGTCCATATGAAAAATGACTGAACTATTGTATTCATGTTTTCTTAAGGTGGTCAGCCCAGAAATGTGCAGCCTTTTAGTGATGAAGATGCTTCAATTGAAACTATGAGCCACTGCAGTGGCTTCAGTGATCCTGCTAGCTTCACTGAGGATGGTAAATTCTTTTATTTATATCTAATTATCTTTAAAAAGCATAAAACCTGAGCTGATTTAGTAGCTTTAAGTAGTAGACTGTAAGTAGCAGTAATAAAATAATGACATTACGTTAACACTATGTGATGGTTAATCCAATGGCTGTTGCTTTTGTTTGGTAAGAGTATACTCCAGGTCTCATGAGCCTTGTGAAACTATCACTTTTGTAGAACAGTATATAGATAGAGACAATAACATATAGAGTGCTGATATAGAGACAATAGGAATTTTAAGGTGAATTATAAGACATGGACTTTCATAACAGGTAGTTGAAGTAGTAAGAACTGCAGAAGAATTTAAGATGGGAAGAGTCACATTTGCCTGTTTTGAGCAAGATTTGTGCTTTATCTCCTTTACCATCTTTTCAACCTGGACTGCTCTGATGTAATTTTGTTGAGAGGAGGAGACCGAAAGCCTGCTCCAGGGGGATAAGCGGGGAGCCATCTCTGGATATGTGCTGCTCTTAACTGAGCTCCTGTTGCAGAAGAGTCTGATTGATGTCTTATAGGACAGGCTGCTTTGACTCACTGCATCAGCTGTGAACCTCACTGTACTCCAGGGATAGATGTAGTGGACTGGATGAAAATGTGTTGTTGACAGGATTGGCTGATGGTCATCAGATTGAGAAAACTTATGTAAGACCTGGTTTGCTCCCTCGTTCATTCTTGGCATGTGTAAAAAGCAGAAATGCATGAATAGGCCAGTTTTTATAAAAGTATTTTAGGGCACAGTAATAGTTTAACACTATTAATACTGCTGTGATATTGAACAATTCTGCAGCTGTTGTCTATGTTAGGCTGCTTTCTTATTAGTGTTAAAAATGTGTTGGAACTACTGCGTCTGCTAATGAAATGTGTATCAGTAGGACTAAATTATTTCTTCTGAATTAGGGCCTGAAGTTGATGAGGAAGCCACTCAAGAAGACTTAGAATACAAGTTGAAGGGATTTATTGATCTTACGTTGGACAAGAGGTATAGTCTGCTTTTTTCTGATTTAATAAGGAAAATACACATCCAAAATTTTTCTATGCTTACTCAGATTTTTACTCTGGGGAGGACTTCTGGATCTAAAAAACTTTTTCCTTCTACCGATTTTTTAGGATGGGTTGGACTTTCCTTTCCTAGTATATTGAAGTAGAATGACTTTCTTTCCAGCCTGCAATATTACCGTGAACTCTGTCTCCAAAGAAAATTTTGCTGTCCTTGAGTAAGAGGCAATTCAGAACATTTCATTTCTTCATTGTACTTCTGTGGATTACTCTACTATTGGGTGCAGACAAGTGTAAACCACCATAAAGCAAAGGTGGAGATTAAGATGCGTGCTAATTTCAGGAGGTCTTCCTTCTCTCTTCTAACAGTGCAAAGACAAGACAAGCAGCCCTTGAAAGTCTGAAAAGTGCATTTTCTTCTAAAATACTATATGAATTTATCATGGAAAGGAGAATGACACTAACTGATAGCATTGAGCGCTGCATAAAGAAAGGTAATAAACATGCATGCTATTAGAAAGCAATAATCCCTATGACATAACACATTGTTTAAAGGAAATTAGGATTGTGAATCTTCTCTGCTTTACAGAGTGCTTAATAATTTAAACATTACTTTTTAAATTTAGGTGTCACATTTTAACTGTCCTAGAAAAGTAACTGAAATTATCTTCTATCTATTGGTTTCTGAATTTCTGCTTATGTGTTTTCAGACTGTTGCCTTTAAAAGATTAAAGGAGGATAGCAGTGCAAAAGGTGATTGCTCTCACTGTGTTAATCCCTAGGTAAGAGCGATGAGCAGTGTGCGGCTGCTGGACTGGCGTGTCTCCTGTGTGTGCAGATGGGGTCAGGAATTGAAAGCGAGGAGATTTTTAAGACTCTTGGTCCAGTTCTGAAGAAGATTGTCTGTGATGGAACAGCCAGTATCCAAGCCAGACAGGCTGTAAGTATGAAGTATTTATTTGCCAGGCAGGGACAGAGGGCTGCTTTTGACCAGCTAACTCTTGTGTAATCCAGAACTAAAGGTTACCACACTTGTGTGTACTTACTATGTTGACATATGCCTGAATGATGTGTAGTTTTCACTGGCTTAAAAAGTTCCACCTGTAGGGTGAATATGATTCTCTACTTCAGCTGTTATATATATATACTGCTTTGGGAGGTGTCTGAACTCACTGTATTGCAGTTTCCTCACTGCAGTTCTGGGGGCTGATGTTGGGGTCCTAGAAAACATTTTCCCATCTACCTACTGAGTGATATATCCTTCTTGTATTAATTCTATTCTTAAGGAACACAGGAATGTTACTTAAGCATTTAACTTTATGGTAAAATCACATATAGTACATCTGGAAACTAAATAAACAATACAGCCATACTACCAAAGGTATTTTTAAGTTACTTTTGCCAAGTCATGTCATCTGTACATCAGTGGTATGCTTGAAATAGTGAGGGAAGATTGTCCAAAGCTTTTGCCAAAAGTTTTACTTTTTCTTAAACTTTAGAGATTTAACTAATGTTCTCCAACTTCCCTTTATCATTATGTGCCTGGCTACTCCTATTCTAGTCAAGCTATGGCACAACAGATACTGCCAGCTGCAAAAAGGAGGTAGTATTAGTTCAACAGCAGTTATTTCTATAAACAAAACAAAAGCTATTAAAGTTTCTGTTCAAATGTAGTTTTGAGTCCTGTGTGGTTGGTGAAAACATCACTTTCAAATGTTTTTTCCCTTACTCTTTGTAAGAGAAATTGGACTAGAATATGGGTGTATGAAACAGATCTGCACAAGTTGGAAAGTTCCAGGAAAGGCTTTTCAGGGGCAGAGTTTTCATGCTATTTAATTGTAATAGTGGTCAGAAGGGGAAAATATTTCCCACAGCTGTAAATAAATATCATATTATCAGCATAATTTCTGCTTGTAAATCCTAGTGAGTTTTAAAGGGGAAAAGAATGCTATGTGTAGCTTTTTCAAGGGCTTTGCAAGCTATTTTAAAATAATAATACATGAAAAGCAAAAGCTTGTGAGTAGCAAATGCTGCTCTCATCCTGAGAGTGGATGGGAACTGGGAGCTAAGTATTACAGAGAAGCTGAATTAAACAGGATTGGAGACTTCTAGACTCTTAAGGTTTTGCTCTAAAGTTTGTTACTACAGATGTTAAATTTCAAAGGTCCCAAGTTTGAAAGTTTTGTCAACTGTAACATTATTGTCAAATACTGACACTTTTTTTCCTTCTGTGTCTAGTGCGCAACCTGCTTAGGGATTTGCTGTTTCATTGTGACTGATGACATTACGGTGAGAATGATTGATACCTTTTAAATGTAGTAAACTGACAAGATGAAAATGTGTAACTCCTAAACCGCTTCCATTATATTTTTCCCTCGTACAGGAACTGTACTCTACTATGGAATGCCTGGAAAACATCTTCATAAAGGCCTACCAGCGAGATAGAGACACTAATGGTGTGTCAAGTACCCATAATACTGTGCTTCATGTCAGTGCTCTCTTAGCGTGGACACTGTTGTTGACCATTTGTCCAATTAATGAAGTGAAGAAGAAAATTGAAATGTGGGTATCTTTCTTGGAAAGTGGAGTTTGTAATGACTCTTTATATGCAATTAAGCAGTGTCAGTAAAATTTTGATCTTAATGGAATATGACTTACTCCCTAGGCACTTGCATAAACTTCCAAGTCTGCTGTCTTGTGATGATCTCAACATGAGAATAGCTGCTGGAGAAACGCTAGCGCTTCTGTTTGAACTGGCACGTGAAACAGATGCTGTAAGTAGATGTCAGCAGCTAAACAGTCTTTCGCCTGGACAATGAAGAGACAAATTACTTAACCTGTGTTGCACAGCACCCTGCACCTCAACAAGTAGCAAATAATTCCATGGTTTATATTCTTGCTAGTGAGTGCCCCGTCTAAGTGGGGTAGCAATAATTCACAGCTATTATTTTTTGCACTTAATTTCTGTATTACAAAGCCAGACCAATATAATGAAATGCATCAAACTACTCAAGTGCAACTAGAAATATGGAATGAAAGCTTTAAACCTAAATCCAACACCTGCTTCTAAAATAGAATAAAAAAGATACCTCTAGAGAGATTCCAGGATGAAACAGTATTGTTTACTGTAGTGGGAACATTCATCAGATTCTTATGCAAATAAGTTTGAGTAATTTGCAACCTGCGGAAATCTGCTCTCACAGTCAAAAATCTGTCATCAGACAGAAAACATGTTGACTTTAAGTATTGTTTTTTCAATATTCCTACTTAGAGAACTTAAGAATAACTTGTATTGCATGATGGTTTCACAGCATTTGACTATTTCAGTCAGTTAAGAACTAGGCAGATTTTTAAAGGGCGAGATTTTTAAAGAATTGACACAAATTTTGCGCTTTGAGATATGAGTAATGCTGCATTTAGTGAGGTTTCTTGGAGTTTTCTTTTGAATTCAATTAGGTGCATGCTGCTCAATGTTAGCTTGGACACAGCTAGAGTTGTCTTTACATTCTTCAATATGCCTTATTAATTTTCAGACTTTTTTCTTGACAGCACTGAAGGAAACAGCCTCCCTCTGCTTGCGCATGACACAGTTTGGGAGAATTGCCTGAAGGGCTCCCAACACAATCAAGGCGGCTGCGCTTTGCCAGAACGCTGTCTAAAGTGAAAGGATAACTCCATTTCAGTCAGGAATCATGACACACTAGCACAGCATAGTCTGAAACAACGTTAAGGCTTCTGTATAAATGCAAGCAGTGCAGATTTGAGTCGCTTGGCTATGGAAATCAACTTTGAAAGGAAAAAATAAATGGAAACCACAACTTGATCCTTTATTTGGTCAAGCTGACTGGAAGTAATTAAAATGTTAACAAATGAGACTGTATTCACTACAATCTCTTCTGTTCCATTGAGAAATACCCATTTAATCATTAGACATTATTCTCATTGAATCCTTAATCAGTGCAGATTAAAAATACATGATGTATTTGCTTTTGACTAGTTCCTTTCTGAAAGCATGCAGTAAGCTCACTCTATTCAGTTGACGTGACAAAACATTCAGATTAGAAAACCCCACAAACCACAGAAACTTGTTTTTACATACATTTGCATACATTCTTTCTAGTCCAAGTAAACTACTGCCAAATTATTAAATGCAATGGAGAAAATATTTATATATACGCAAAGCACATATTAATATAATTAATAACACTAAGCTGTTTATTATGGTTTACTTAAAGTGTTTTGTTAAACATTAAAAAAATACAATGTGCTTCCTAATTTCCCATTCCATACAAGACTTACAGCTAAATATTCCATACTGTCCATCTAATGGTGTCTCATGGTTTGCCTCCAGCAGCATGAACTCTGTGCTAACAACTTTAAAGTGCCCTCAACTTGTTGGCAGGAGTAGTTCAGCAGACCTGTTAAACAGCTTGAGTCCCTTGGAATTCCAGAGTAGAACAGATTGGCAGGTGTATATGCACAGTGACAGAGCTGTATGGTTCACATGGCTGACCAAAATAGACTTTGTTAGTGCCCTTTCTGGTAAACTGGGTGCTGTGACTTTGTTCTTGCTGGTTTCAATGCTGCAAATGGAACTGCAAAAGTTTTCTGTCTTTTTAGATAAAATGAAAGGTTGTAGACATCTACATGCCCAAAATTTAAAGCGATCCATTTTCTTATTTGTGAGGAAAGAGGTTAAGGCCATAAAATAAACTAAAATCTAAAAAATAATAATAAAAAAAATGTATCCTAGGATTTCTTTTATGAAGATATGGACCTTCTAACAGAGAAACTAAGAGCTCTGGCTACTGATGGAAACAAGCACCGAGCCAAAGTGGATAAAAGAAAGCAGCGGTCTGTCTTCAGAGATGTTCTACGGGCTGTTGAGGTGATTTCCTCTTAGTTACTATCTAGACCTTCAAAATACATAGTGTACAACTCTGTGAAAACAATTTGATTATTAAACAGAATTACTGTTTCAGTGAAAGACACAGGAAAAAGCTGTTTTAAGGGAGACTTCATAGTCTGATCACGTGGAATAGAATTGCTTTTTTAAGGAATGTTAAACAAAAATACTGGGAATAGTTAAACATCATGGAAGCTAAGGAGAATGCTTGGCATAATTCGAAGTCACCTTTAGGATTCTGCCAGTAGAAGGATATGAGTCATCTCTTAGCACCTGTTACGTTCCATTGTTACAACGCAATTCCCAAATGTAGCTACTCATACCTGTAAGGAATGAGTCTAGAGGCTTACAGGCTGACTTAAAAGTGACTTCTGCACTCACAACTGGTTTTCCTGGAGATAACTCCAATTCTTAAAGTAATTTTAAAGATGAAGGTTGAGCGTTTGTTTTTAAAACTTTCTAATCATGAAGAATATCGGCTTCAAGTTCTACATGAGATTAAGGTGTGCATCTGCTTTATGAACAAACACATTCTTTAGCATATATATACTATGTAATTTGGAAGTTTTGGTGTACCCAGTTTATCAGTGAAAATCAAGTTCACAGAGGTGTATAAAATTCCTAGTTCAAAAGACTGTTTAAATTAAAAAGGTGTTTCCTTTCATTTTTGCCTAGGAGCGTGACTTTCCTACAGAGATGGTGAAGTTTGGACCTGAGCGCATGTATATTGACTGCTGGGTTAAAAAACAAACTTACGAGACATTCAAGGAGATTCTGGGGTCGGGGATGCAATATCACTTGCAGGTGAGCTGCTTTTTGACACACTCACACTTGCGCTTGTCTGCCCTCTTTGACGTAATTACAAAATCCTGAGTAGAACTTTGTGAAGTGATGAGCTTTGCATTTGAGGTGTTAAAAGACACTACTTAAAATATTAATTTCAGTAGGCTACAGTGGTCTGGGTAAGCTGCTCCTGAATTGTAGCCTGGGTGTGCTAGCTTAGTAAGCGACTTCTCCAAGAAGTAAGAGATTTAAGCTGAATATCTTTTTAGCTTCAGGGTTTTTTCTGGATCCTGATTCTCTCCTTCTGCTATACCAGCAGAGTGGTATAGCTGTCTGGCTGCTATAAAGCTGCATGCCTCCACCTGTCCTGTTCAAGCCTGCAAAAGAAAGGCAAAGTTTTAGTCAAAAATAATGAACACAACTTGCAGCCCAATGATGAAAGCATTCCAAAAGAGAAGGCATAAATCTTTATCTCCATTCTGGGAACTGCTTGTTTACTAGTCATCTGTTAACACACGTAAACAGAAGCAGGAGCTGTAGTTCAGGAATATATGCTCCCAAATTGCTGTGATAGGCATAGGGTGAAAACCTTCAGTCCTGTGTTAATTGAATTTCTCTGTGACTGAGAGAGCTCAGGCATGCAGCAGGTTTTTCAATTTTTTCAAGTACTGCTTTCACAGACAGATATTTTAAAACTGGTGTGTTGTGAAACCATACAGGTCTGTTCTGCTGCCTGATTTTGTGTTGAGCAGAACAGCGTCTCATTTGCAGGGACAAAAATATCAAAGGAGGCAGAAAGAGCTGTCTTCTCAGGGTGGCAGGTTTTGCTTTTAGCCTTATTAAAGGAGGAAGTGTTCTTGACTTAATTGCAAAAGACAGCAGCAATTTGACACAAATCTTAGTATTTCTTACTGGTATACTTGATATTTTACAGTTGTCAACTTTAAAGACTCGATAATTAGAGGGGAAACTGATCATTTGGTGTGTTTCTTGTTTAGTCAAATGACTTTCTTCGGAATGTGTTTGAGCTTGGTCCACCAGTAATGCTGGATGCTGCAACTCTTAAAACAATGAAGATATCCCGTTTTGAAAGGGTAGGTTATTGCACCTTATTGAATTTTCTTTACTTTCTACTCTAATTGCTCCTGCACTTCAGAAGCTGTCATTGTTCACTTGTCACTGTAGTTGTAAGAGTGCCTCTTATTATCCTGAATAAAACCCAGCCTTACTTGGATGCATCTGTGAGCTCTTAGATTTTCCACAAGGCATGTGTCCACTTCTGTGTTTTTTCCAAGGGGTCTAGAGGCTGATGTGATTGCTGATGGGTACTATATTCATGCTCCACACAAGTGAAACTTGGTCTCTTCTGAGATATAAATGTTTTTGGGGAGGGAACTACTGGAAACTGTGGAATTGGAGTCTTTCTAAAGCCAGTATCCCAAAATCTGCAGTGTGAAATGGGCACTAGGAGGTTGGCCTTGTTCTATTGATTGTGAATGCGTTAATCCTGCATATAATTTGGGGAATGATTCTATCAAGTTTAATGTGGAGGTAGACGTAACCTACGTGGTATCTGCTGGATGTTCAAGACTGACTGACTTCCAGAACTCCTCATAGTTCAGCCTTTCTTATACAGGCCAAGTTCCTTTTACCTGTCTGTGTGTGCATATATATATATGTGTGTGTGTGTGTGTGTGTATATATGCACACGCTAAAATTAGTTTTTGGCGCAAAGGTAGCGTACTATAAATTTCAGAAGGCCTACCAGTTTACTTCAAAGATTAATAAAAGAATATTTTCATTTGTTTTGTTACATGAAAAATCTCTCAAGGGCATAAACCTTATGACAATATGTAATTATTTTTTCTTTTTTTATTTTGTAGCACTTGTACAACTCTGCAGCATTCAAGGCTCGGACAAAAGCTAGAAGTAAATGTCGTGATAAAAGAGCAGATGTGGGGGAATTTTTTTAGATTCCCTTTTCAGTGGGGTTCAGTTTTCATAATTTAAATAAATTTGTAACATTTGAATGCATTTTTTTACTTCTGTAGTCAGTTTGCAGTTGTGCACGTTTGTTACATATAATGTAAATATAATGCATGTTGTTGCTTAGTTGCATATACATTGTATATAGGTTGACATAACATTTGGTATAGGGATACATTATAATACTATCCTGTAGCCCCCACTAGATCCAAAGGTTGATTATGTTGTAACTGATTTATTAAATGGGGTGGATAACTGTAGTCAAATTCTGTGTGTCAGATTGGATTCTTTATATAAAGGTAAAGTAATTCATTGACCAAGTGTTCTGGTAAGAATGTGCTAATATGAAAAGATGACCATGTTTGTGTGAAATTATTTTAGTAACATTAAAACTCCAGTTGTAGATGGACAAGAAGTTTGTATGAAAGTATAACTTTATCCTGACAGGGACTATGAGGTTCAGTAACTTCCACTGCCAGTCAAGTACTGAATGACAAATACTTGCCTCCATGTAAAATAAAAGCAAGATTCTTGTGTTCTGAAATTGAATATTTAATTTTTTGAATAAAAATGTTGTGTAATAACGTTATGCAATAAAGACACTAAAACCTAGATAGCTGGAGCCTTCTGAACATGAAGACCTCTAAAAGTGCTTGTTCAAATAAACATTCTTAAAATGTTTATCACCAGATGAAGTAAACATTGCAGTGAAAACAACCCTGCCCCCTCAATACTCTTGCCTGCTCTGATAAGGGAAAGTTGGGTTTGGGGTGGAGTGGTTGGTTTGTTTTTTTCCCCCCCCCTCCCAGTTTCTGATTACAGCTGAACCTATTCCAGAAAGTCAATGCATACTAAGGAGTTGTACTTTCTACTTTATCCCCCCCTTTTTTTTTTTTTTTTTTTTCCTCTTCAAAGAAGCTGCTGTGTAAGAACTTTGAGTGCAAAACTGATCACGTGGACTACACCAAACTGATGAACACATATTGTCAGTGTCATACATGTGGAGAAAAAAATCCTGATCTTTGAGGAGAAGCCATGTGCCTGTACTTGCCTGGCCCAAGACTGTTCCCTTTGAGCTAAACTGTTCCCTGGAGCCAGTTGGTGTTTCCTGTGTCTTCCCTCTAGCTACCCTTGGTCTCCTTTGCCAGAGGCTTCAGTTAGCTTCCTGCCCGGAGTTTCTGCAGCACTTCCTGGCACGGGGCCAAGCAGATGGTTGCCCTTTCCCTGTTACACTGTAGCTGCCATCCACAGTGACAGGGGTGGCTTCCAGGGCTGTTGCCGAGGTGGCTCTTCTGGAGCCCTGTGGTCATCCCTTGGGTTTGCAGGGCTTTGCAAGCTCAGAGCTGGAGAGGCTGGATCCTTCTCAAACAATTACGTTGGTGTCAGGAGTTTTGAGGGTATGAAAGTCACACCTTTTTTTTTTTTTTTTTCTGGCTTGCATATCCTTATTTGGAGGGAGGACTTCAGGAGACTCCTGGAGAAATGGAGCAATTCTGAGCAGCAGAATATGACAGGGTGGGAAGTCAGGTGATTAATTCTCGTTTCCTGAAAGAGAAATACATTTGTGGGCCGTTTAAAGGGATTCAGACTTTTAGATATGGCATAACTCCAGAAAAGATTTCTTGTTTTGAGCTGCAGTCCCTCTGTCAGCTGCCTGTCAATACAGTGTCCTGTAACAAACACTGCCTTCTGCAATGTCAGCAAAGAAAAAAGTGATCAAAATAACTGTCCGTAAAGGAACAATTACACTACTCTCCACCAGTTCATCAGAATTGATTTTTGAACAACTGAGGATGTCAGACAAATAAGTCCACCACATAGCATTGTCCCACTTGAATTCATAAAGTATATGGGAGAAGGGGGAAAAGACCCTGGTTTTTCAAGTCTGTGACTTTAAAATACTCATGACTGCAATACTGTAGATATGACTCCTGCATAGCAAACTGGTTACTCATAACTACAGTGTTGTAGATATGACTCTTCAGCATAGTAAATGCTTTTTAGACAAGCACTAAACCTAAGAGGTTTGGCACTAACCAAAAAGTTAGTGAAATACTGATCATCAGTAACAACCCTCATTCTCCATGATGGGACATTATCATGATTCCAAGATAATAAAAAAAAAGCTGTGTAGGTGCTGATTTCTGTTTTAGTAGATTAATATAGTGAAGTGAGTATACTTAGCCAAGTTGAACTCTAAATATAGACTGAAAGGGGCAGTCTGTTTCATAGCTATCTTTATGGGTACTGCAGGACTCAGCAGCTTCCTATGGGACTAAAAGTAGAGAAAGGAATTGCAGAACAAGTTTTCTTCACGTGATTTTTACTGGCTGATTTCTTCCATACTGGTACATTACCTGAATGTAATTATGTTGTAAGTAATGCTTCATTCTCATGTTTTTTAACCTTTTAGATTTTATTTCCTTTTTTTTCTGTGAAGAATTTTCAGTGTCTTCTCATTCTTTTTTGTTTGTTTGTTTGTTTTTTTTTTTTTTTTTTTAGCACAACGACTTAGGAAGAAATTTAAAAGTTGTATTGGGGAAAAAATCTTTAGGCAAGGTTAAAGTAAAAGATAAAGTGAATACAAAGGTCCCAATGTATAGATTGGTTGGGAAAATAATCAATACTTTTGTCCAGTGACACTGATGTTTGTGTCCTTTCTCCTTTGGCATGTCAATGGAATCAAACAAATGTAATATAAACTTTTTTGAATTAACAATGGTAATCTTCACTGTGTTTACATGTGCAAATAAATAATTAGTAGTAAATGCAGAAACATATAATTCATAATACTAATGAGTCAAAGGTACTCACATTTATTACAGATCAGGCTGTTAAGAGTCTTCCCTGAAGCTGTGAGGAGTTATTAATCAAAATAGAGAAACAACTGCTTTTCAGAATCTAAAAATAACCAAAAGCCTTTGTGCACGAAGTGGTAACTTTTGGCCCATCGTTCAAACCCAGGCTCCATAATGATTGTGTTGGCTGAGGATGTGCATGTGGGGAGACAGCAGAGCACAGCCAGCTCTGGTGGGGACAAGGCTCACAGACCTTGCTGCCTGGTGCCACATCAGGTTCTAGAGGAAGGAGAGTGGGCACAGCCATCTGTCCTGAAGTTACTGCTGCGTGCTTAACAATCATATACTACGTAAGGCTAACCCCTATTATGCCAGATTTCTACATTTTCTTTGTACTTTGAAGCAACATTTCTGAACAGAGAAAAAAATAAGTTGTAATCTTTTTTTATGGCCAGTTAAAAAGAAATCTGAAAGGATCCATATAGTCCTGTCAGTCTCCACTAGCAGGAGAACAAGCTCTGTTAACAGGATTGGTTTCAGTGCTTAGTCTTCAGATTTACTGAGGTTCATTGAATGTTTCCTTTGCGGTGTGCTCAGATTTGGGGGAATTAAAACAATCTTTTGCATTTGGTTTGAGGAGGGAAGGAGTGAGTATTTTCTGCAAACAAGCAGGGCTTGAATTCTACGTTTTTAATTTAAGTGTTATATTAGGAATCTGGTCACACTGTATTCTATGTTCCTTGAAGAGGAAGAGAAGGCTCAGAAACATATCAAGAGGACAGTTCAACCCATCTATGATTCAGAAATCACCCTTAGGTGCTTAACACATGTCATCAAGGGAGGTTTACATCCCACCAAGTGCTGATTTATGTTGGCAGATAAAATTGAACTTGAGAGCTTTATAAAATACTAAATGGGTAAGATACATTCTACTCCAAATTTAAGCTAACCTGTGGGGCTCCTTCTTTACATTCACTAGCAATAAAAATGTACATTTAGGCTGTGTTTCTAAGGTGAGAAAGGCATATCTTAGAATAAGAGGGATATTACCTGGAGGAATGTCTTTTTCTTCAATAATTACAGAGGGAGTTTCAGTGACAACTGTAGACAAACATGCCTGCTTGGGGTGTCTGCATCTCCTTATGGCTAGAAGCTTGTTTCTAGAAGACATTTTTCCAATCAGAGTAGTGCAAAGAAAAGCAAAAACTTACAAGAAATAGTGTGCAATACATAGAAGCTGCCTGTTTGTGATGGTGCTGGCAGGAACGGGACAGGACTGCCAGGACAGCTGTTCTCAATCTTTAATGAAGCATCAGTCTCATTACAGGGGTAGAGACAATTGAGAAAAAGCTACAGCTCACAGCCTGCCAGCAGCAGCCACAAATTTCTTTGTTACAGGGCATCTTAAGAAGTTTTCAGCCAATAGTATATTGCTAAAGCTTACAGACAGTTGTTTTAACCAATTAATTATAGCACACATACACCCATTTCAAACAATGCTTGTTTGTATGCTTTTCTGTTAACAATACACAATACCCTTATTAAGCTTAAGACCTTCTACTATCTTGTCAGGCATATATTTTCTGCAGTGTTAAGATTTATTCAAGCCAAACCTAGAAACTCAGCCTTTGTTTCCCATGTCCTTGTTTGCTATGCTACTGTATACTACTGTATCTTTTCTAGTTCCAAATTTTTTTCAGTTGCAGCAGATTCTGAGTTCTCAGCTTTTTCCATTTGAGGCCGGCTTTTTCAGCACCTAGAAATCCTTTTTACTTTTAGTGTTTCCTACACCTCCCTAGGTATTGCTTATTTTCTATATATAATCTTCCAAAATTGTATTTATATTAAGAATCATTCACTGAGTTCATGCACCCAGATTCTACAGAGGAACTGTTTTTACTAATTGAACCTCATCCAGTGCCTTTTTTAAAGCAAGGGGTATTAGTCTAAAAAAAAGATTTTTTAATTTTTCCAAAACTGTGTGAAGTAGAACTGCATTAAAAGACTACATTTTTTGTTCCATTTTTCACAAATAATAACTTTGCAGTGATAGTCTAAGGTGTATAAACAGACACATACTCTTGTTGCTTATCTCCTTCATTCGTACCTGCTCTCCCTGTCTTATCTCTCAATTACTTGTTGCTGAAAGAAGAGGACCGGAATTACATCCTTTCTGGAAGTGTTTGGCTTTCACTGTGGTCAGGATCTCACACCCCCTCTTACCAAGTACTCACCAAATCAAAGGGTAATATACTAAATAGGTACCATCCAAATCAAAAGTACTATTCAAAAGTCAAACTGACTTTTCTCTTTCTCTCTTTCCCCTTATGCACATGTATATGTACAAACACAATGTAAAAATGAAATGTTTTAATCATTGGAGGTTTCCAAGAATAAACAAATGCTATGTATTGAGTTATCCCTGCCTTCAGGATCAAGTAAGTGTCCTTCAAATCTCTGGTTTTTTAAGGATTTTAAAGGTCGTTTAGGCTGCTCAGTATTTCCTTAGAACAGGATACTAACTGTTACACAAGTTATTTCCCATAGCTGTGTGTTAATTTACTTTTTAAATTATTATTTCTATTAGAGACAATGGAGAGGCCTTCCTTGGAATTTAACCTGCCTGATACTCATGAAGAAGGAAAACTTTATGTAGTTGATTCCCTAAACAACCTAAACAAGCTAAATGTTTGTCCAGCTGAATCCCAGCATTCACTAGGTATGTGTGAAAGGTGATCTGTGGATTTCTGTAAATACAACCCATACTGTGCATCACTGATGTCAACAGCCTAATAGGCCAATAGGTATGCCAAGCTCAGTACTGAAAAGTGTAAGAAAAAGATTGAAAATGGCATAATTTAGATAGATCAGACAACGATCTGCCCCTGCTGAGTATTTCAGCTTTTGGTTCCTGAAAATCCTTGCATTTAGTTAGGGATTTACTGTCAAACCTGAACTTATCTTCCATTTCAGCTGGGATTTATGCGATGATCACTTGCAGGATAATGTGTCTAGTAATGCCCAATATACACCTACTAAATAAACAGCATCATAGCTCTTCCCAAGCACTAAAATTCATATGTGGCAATAGAAGTACCTGAGAATTCCTGTTCGTTCCTTTAAGATGCATTTCCTAAGAACTAAAACCAGTTACCTGAAATATCCTGTGAAACGTTTAAGCATTTTACTTTCCAGACTTTACTTACTTACATTTTCAGTTATGGCTCCCACATTTCTACTGGTTTGATAAGGCTTTTGCCTTTGATTTCTCACAGCAACAAGTATATTTTCACCCTGTAATAGCTACAATTGGAGTTCTTTGTGACCTGAGAATATGTTAAAACCTGGAGCTCTTCAGCAGCATTCACATAACAGTATTTGAGTCTGCTTTTATTTCTCTTATTGTAATGGCAAATTTGAATGAAGAAATTTCTAGATCAATAGCTATGTTGAAATGTGTTTTGAGTGGCCATAATTTAATTTTGCTTCTAGTTATGGGCCTTAAATTTTTTCACATTACATCTGTTTCCAAGTCTCCTAACTTTTCCTAATCCAAATAACTAGAGTGGTGCTGGTTTCTACATGTAATGCAAATATTTTAGACATTAAGTATTAAATTCTCATATGCAGATTATCTTGATATTGTCACTTCTACACATAGAAAATGAGACAATGGCATACATCAATTTAATGTTAAAAGGAGACAATGGCATACATCAATTTAATGTTAAAAGAAAATGAGACAATGGCATACATCAATTTAATGTTAAAGAAACTCCTTTCAGTGTGACTGTTTTGCTTTCTTTTGCAATTTTGTTGGACAGTACTCTTTACTTTTTGGGTAAATATCAAATGTTCTGTGGAAACATATGTGATTCTCTGAAATAACCACATGCATGCTTCTCCCTACATTTCAGAAGTAAAAAAATGGTAGCTTAATAAGTATTCTATTCATAAATTTGTAAAATCCTTTGGGTCTTTCTAGGATTATTCTTTTAATGTAGATTTTAAGCTTGGAGAGTCTGTAGATATCTCGTCCTGTCAGCTACCTTACTCAGCAGCGCAGAACTCTGATTCTCTTGCCAGAAAATCAGAGACTTGTCAAAAACTGTTTAAAATGTATCTACTGTTTGATTGCTTCAGTAGGAGCCATGCAATAATTTCATGTTTTAGATGATAAAATGTTTGCAGTGTTTGCAGTTTGACAAGAATGTGTGCTCACCAATTCCTCACAACACTGCAGCCTGCCATGTTCAGTCTGATGAAATAGTAAGAAGCATTCATTAGGCAGAGCAAGCTCAGACCACTTTTGAGACCACTATTGATAACTTAGGATGCTTGGCAGGCAGTAGTAGCAGGCCCTGCCCATCCCTATTATTCTGATTAGAAAGCAATATTGGTGCAGACACTTAGTATATGGTGCATTTGTTTTGAATGCTAAGGGAATAACAATAGAGCCTCAAAGGACAAATATGAAAGTATTTCAACTTATTCATGGACAGGAGTGTGTTAAACACAAAATAAAGAAAAACAGAGATATTCCCAGAGATCTATCAGCTCAGTGAATTGCTCAGCCTAGGTAGGGTCATTATTAAAGTACTGTAATGGCATATGCAGCCTTTCCTCAGCTTTATCACTATAGGCTCAGCTGCAAAGACCTAAGAGATTTCCACCAGCTAAAACAAGAACATGATCTAGAAATACATTTTTCACAGATGCACACTCTACTCTTTCTTTCAGAGTGGCAAGACAGCAATTACAGAAGGATAAATTACAGTAATTTGCATGTAATTTTAGTATGTATGAGGCTGACACCAATGTGAAATTACATTAGCTTTCTCCTCCCTCCAAAGCAAAAAATAAACCCAAATCTTTGTAAATTATTACAGTAGTATACAAACTTAAGATTAAACAAATCTGGCTCAAGTGTAAATTTTTTACATTCACATGAATTTCCTCCTGGTGTTCACTTGCCTTGTTATCTTTGGGGCTTTCTGCCACCTCGCATTGATTGCAATTGTTTCTATGAGTGAAACTACTGACTTTCCCTATGTATGCAACACATTCTTCAAAAAGCAATGACCTGGCTTGTTGAGCTGATTCAAGGTCAGCATTGCAAGTGCCTTTCCTTTTCCCCCTCATTCTTCCTGTTAAGTACAGGACAACATATGTAATCTATATGAGAGCCTGTTCCATTCTTGACAATTGGTAGGATAGATGCCTCATTTCTTTACTGGAATGAGGCCAAAAAATCCTAAAGATAAAGAAGAATATTGAAAATATTTGTTTTAAAATAAAACAGTTAAGACCTACATTCATTTTATCCAATATTAGGAGCTTAACTGAGATGTTTACTTTAGGAAATTAATCATCCCAGGGATACTTCTCATTAAACAGAAACAGAAGCATATCTAGAGGATGAATGTGTATGACAAGTCTGTACCTTGGTTTTCAATATGAATTTCACTTTCTTCACTTTTGAAAAGGTTAAATGCAGTCAAGCCCTTACATATCTGCCTGATAAAAACTATTTTGCAAACTTTTTACATGTAAAACAGCTGTAAAATTCTGAACCATAAAACAGGTCAACTTCAACAAAACACTGTTTGAACAACAGAAACATTTTTTTGGAAGTGTTCTAACAGCTATAAAAGACATATAATTTTTTATATTTCCAAATTCAAGCTGAGTTCATGAAGTTGATTTCTTCCCTTTTCATGAAATGTCACAGGAAATAAAATCTGTTGACCAAATATACAATGTATTCTGCATCATTTCATGAGGCCAGAAGCATTTTGTCATGCTTATCCTAACCAACCTTAAAAAGCTGTATCACCAAATGATTTGTCATCTCTTAACAGATGAGGAAGAGAACACTGGTGGTACTGGAGAAAGTATATCAGGGGGCAACACAAGAAACCAATGTTTGCTCTTCATCACCTTTATTCTTACTTTGATCGTCAGTTTGGCACTTGTTTCATTTGTAATATTCTTAATATGTAAGTAAACCAAAGAGTAGTTCTTAAAAATGTAGAGCCAATTGGAAAAAGAACTTTGCTGAAATGTGTCATGCTACCTTATAATATGCTACTCCTGTATTTTCATGGTCAAAGGCTTTGCCTGGTTCTGGGCACTGGGTCATGATGCTGGGGGCAGAAGAACAGGCAAACAACACTCTCTCAGGGCTAAAAGACACGATTTTATTCTTATTGCTAAGGATTTGTGAGCTTCAACAGCTGTGAAGAATTTATCTCAGCATCATTATATTGTGTTGCTAAAAATGCTGACTGGAAATGAAATTAAAATTTAAAGGTAATTGAGTGAGATACTTTGGCAATGTGCCTTCCATGCCTCTCCAGATAAAACTCATTATTGGGGTCATTACACTGAAACTGGAATTCCACCCAAGCTAACAATTAAATCAGGCTACCTGAAGGAAGACTTGACTCTTTGTCATCTAAGCACTGACTGGAAATTTATTTGGAACTAAGAAAGTCTGAAGCATAAGAAAAAGAATTAGACATTTATCAAGACTTGCATGTAGCATTGAGTCTGTAGACACAAATACTTATCCCATTTTTTAGGACTGATCAGATGGGCTTAGCTAAAGACATGGGTGCTTAGTGGAACCCTTGACATCTTGGGGTTTTCTGAGCTGATTATACTGAACAGAATCTGAGATGCATTATTTCAATTTACTAGTTTATTTTGAAAGGATTGGAACCCATATGAAAGCAAGATTTCTTATATCCTGTAGTAGGGAATTTTCTGAAACACAGCAAAAATCCTGATTTTTTCTTTTAGGCCAGAAAATTCTAACCTTTGACTAAATTTTCTTACAGGGACTCAAAGAAATATCTAGCAAGTAAATAACATAAAGTAGATTTTAACTAACATGCTTGTAAAATTCTAATTGAAATACTTCATACTTGAATTTCAGATTTATTTAAAATGGAGCTGCTAAAAGTAGAGCCTTGATATAGAAAAATCAGTATTGGGTAGCTCTAGTGGTAAAAATACAAACTAAAGTGAAGACCTTTCTTACAAGAATTAAAGTGGTTTGCTTCGGCTCAGGTTGGTGGAGGCCTATGGTTTTTGAAATTGATTTCCAGTGGCGTTTCAGTTTATGTTACAATGTTTTATTAGATACATATAGTGTGTTATATAATCTGAGACGTTTGCAAATCACATGTATAGATTAATTTAGAATTGCCACTATTATGCTTAAGCTTCAAAGCCCATGAGTAAATATTTTTAACTTCAGAAGGCCAAAATAAAAATAGCTCCAAAAGTGCATATTAGTGTGCCAGAGGAGACTAACCTTAAAATACCAGTATTTGCAAGAATTTTTCTCTAATTTAAAATAAAATAAATGCACATGCCACAAATTGGATCTTGAAGCCCCTAAATAAGACATTTCCCTGTGGGCACTGATGGATATGCTCCTGAAAATTGCAAAAATTTTTCTGAGACATATATAATTTTATTACCCTGCATCAAATAATTTTAAAAAAAATCCAGCAAATAATCAAAAAAGAAGGTAGTGAGCAGGTAAACCCACCAGATGTATAGCTTCTTATTATTTGGTTCTGCCACTGTTTTCCTGTTTAATATTTTTAGTCATTATAATTGCTTACAAAGTCTCGCAGGAATACAAGTGAGGGTAGGGATGCTCTTGACTTAAATGTTGCTAATTTAATGTGGTACATTTTCCTTTTCAAGTTCAAACTAGAAATGAGGTGGACCAAATATCAAGCAGACTACTGTCTGAAAAGAAGAACATAGAAGAGCTGAAGAAACTTAACAATATTATATTAAAGCATCTGAATCAATCCAGAATTAAGGAAAAGCCTTCTCATCTTCATGATTACCTCTTTACCCATGCTGACCTCAAAGTCCCTGGAGAATAAATCTTCTTTGGAAAGAAACTCAGCATATTCATAACTCAGATATTTTCACATATGGCACACAGGTTGCTGAAACATGGTTGCTGAAATACTGCTGGAAAAGCCAGCTGAATGAAAAATATTAGCAAATAGTATTTTATCCTGTTTTATGTGGACATATATTTGTAATACTAAGCCCGTATGATGACAATAAACAATGGATTGGGAAGTTTGGGGCAAGATTTCCAGATTCCCTGTGCATTGTAAATCGCAGGGGTAATGGCCTAGTTTTACTTCAAATGTTAGTGAATGATCACAGAAAATCACGAGTTCTATTCACATGATTCCAGCTTGACTTAATCATTCTTCTGTTACCTTTGTACAAGCTCTCTGTTTCTATTACTGTTTATATTTAAGGATAACTTCAGATTTCATAACTTATAAATAAATCCATTTCTGGTCCAGAGTTTTGTGATTTTCCCTTCTGTGCATCTAAATATACTGAGATACTACTCTTTTTTTTGGGGGGAAAAAACCAACAAGCCACCCCCCCCACAAAAAAAAGCCCCAAAACAAAAAAAAATACAACAAAAAAACCCCAAACCCCAAAACAAACAACAACAACAATAAAAAAAAACCCTCCCAAAAAATAAATCTTGGATAACAACAAACCCTTTGATAAAATGCCATAATCAGCCCAGATTTGTGTTGACAGAGTGAGTGTTCTTTCATGGAAAATGTGTTTAGAGGACTCAGTCTGGTAATGTGATGGCATCATCACAGCCACTCTATCTCATAGCAATGCCAATACCCTGTACTCACAATTTGCAGGTGAAGCCCAAGTGTTTTTATAAAGTGATGTGGGGAAAATACTACATGTTCTTGCACTCTCCCCTATAGTTGCTGCTGGTCACCATCAGAGAAGGGCCAGATGAAACATGGTTGCAACCTTCATGGTTTTAGTGTTGAGCAATACTGAAGAGGCTAAAAGTAGCCACCCTCTCTGAATTTACACAGTTGTGGAGACAGACACCTGAAATTGTGATCACATAAGGGACTGCTGGGTAGCTTTGCCATTTTTAGTATTCAGAGCCTTCTACTGAAATATGCATTAAGAAAGCACCTCCATAATCAAGCAATAAATTTCTTGCTCCCATCGTGATGTTGGATTGGCAGCTGACACTATGGAATATGTCTAACATCTTCTTTTTATTTAAAGTTCTCATTCTCATCCAATTCTTTTTAATTCTTCTGGGCAGTTCTACAAAAAAAGTCACGAAAGTCAACAGTTTGTATTGCAGTCTTCTTTTCCAGAGTTCATGATAGTCCTTTCTGTGATGACTACTTCACTGTCTGCAACTGAAGAACTAAGTCCAGGAGAATCTCTTAGTATCACTCTATCTGGATTTGCCCACCAATACTATTTCTGCTATTACAAGTGCTTTGCTTTACACCTATGTTCTACATCACCTTCTTTCTATTTCCTGATTTTTATTTTCCTGATGTATTACTGTCAAGTTATTCACAGGAAAATGGTGAAGATCGGTTTCGAAAGTTTATTACTCCTGCTGTTGCTTCCCAACTGCAATTTCAGTTATCTCCTCTGGACATCACAAATAGTTTTTACAAAGGTGACTCTAATACAGCTATCAGAGAATGATAAAAATAAGTGTAGAAAACTTGTAAGGAAAGGAACCCTGAAAGTCTAACCCAAACCCCTCTCTGTAAATGCTGTTAAAGGATAAAAGAAAAGGTATCTTAAGACTAAAATCATGACACCTGCAGTTTTGCTTCTCTGTTCCTCTTTCAGCTGTCACTTGCTTTTTAGTGACAGTATAAATTTCTGATCTGTCCCACTCCCATTGTAGCTACTGTAACTGCCCTCAAGCTCCTGCCCTGCACTGACACACATCCATACTTGTGAGCCAGGGAGAAACACTAATATTTGGCACTCAGTGTATATCAAATGTGGATTTGTGCATCCCTCATTGCAACTGCAGTTATCAGAGCAGTCTGTGGTCCACTAGAAAGTGATACCAAGAGCCAATAGCCTTTTTTTTCTGGCAGGAAAGTGTAAATAAAATGTGTGTCTCCAACAGTCTCCAAAGAAATGAAAGTTTCCTCATCTCTCTGATGTTGTCCTCAATTATTCTTAATCTGGTTGTTCAATCAGCATTCAAATCCACTTTTTCTGTCTCTGCTATTGATTAGAAGTGTTTTTGTTTCACTCCATGGTTTCATCCTGCAAGATGGTGAGTGACCTCAACTGCTCCAGACTTATGACCAAGTCATAACAATGTACAGGCATGCTCAGTATCATACAGGATCCTTTTCATATTTAATTGCTTCTTAGCTTGCAGTGATCAGCAATTAAGATCAGTGACTGAAAAAGTGCAAAGGTCCACTGCTGATCCTGCTAGTGCTGCTGAAACACACCTGTTTTTGGGAGATACTTGCAGACACAGAGGATGTGGGGTAGAATTGCTTATGGCTGCCTTTGGCTTCTCAGCTCGAGTTAACAGTAGTTAACAATATCCATTTACTGTCAGAACTGCTTCTATATAAGCAAGGGTTGTGAGCAGAGTGCCACAATCCCTCCATCAGCACTTCCTGGAGGATTCCCTACAAGCTCCTTCAGGGGAATTTTTCTGTCTAATCTACTGACAGAAAAGTAGTGAAGTAGTCCAAAACAAGCCTATACATGACTCTTAAAACCTCCTACAAACCTGACCCTGAAGTGAATTTCAGCTCAGTTCATAGGCCCATAATCCTTATCTCAAATAAACAGCTAAGTAAACTCCAAGCTCCAACTACATGGGACATAGCCACTGTGCTGCATATGGATGTTTCACTGTCTCCTGCAGACGTGGGTAAGATCTCTGTTCCTGTATAGCTGCACATCTCAAGAGCCTTTGCAATGTCTGGTATTACAGCCAGAGGAAGATGATCTGACAGCTTCATCTTACAGAAGTCACAGCTGTTCTTGGTAGTACTGCTTCTTCCATTTTTCTCTTATTTGAAGGCTGTAGAGGTATCTACCCAAAGTAATTCATTCACCTTTCAGTAATTCCACTGTAAATGAGAAGAGTGCTCAGAGGGTTCAGATAAATTTCACAGCCTGCCACTTACACTCATCTGCTGCAAGTACTATCATTGCTGAAATGACAATACGGTTTCAGGAAACTTTCTGCTGGATAAACATGGACAATATTAGAAAAATGCTGGTAAGCAAAGAGGAAAACATGGAATACTTAACCAATAATACACCTCCACCTTCCATCCAAGGCATCACCATGGCAATCCCTGAAGGGTTGGCTGAATCCTTAGGTTGTTAGGTAATACCAGTAGACAAAATACTTTCTTGCCTTGGTTAGCTTGCTGAGAAATTCACTTCTTTGTTCCAGAAATCCACATCAGCCCTTGTTGTTCATCTTAAACCATCAGACAGTATCTGACTAGCAAATAGTATCTGACATTATCTGTGGGGAAAATATACATTAGTAAATAGTAGAGGGTCAGCTGGGACAGGCATTTGCTTGCTTTGCTTGGGGTCATGTTACCTTGAGAATATCAGCTTGTACTTGGCCTTGTGCTGCTCTGGAACGAAACAGCTCAAGCACAATATCTGCAAACAGCACATAGGAACTGAGGGCAAAACCTTTTTTAGAGACACCTGTCCACATCAAAGGTTACAGAAATCTGAATGGTGGGCACCTTCAACTGAAAATGAGGCACAGATAACAAGGAGCGATTCTGAGAGACAATCAAATCCATCCTTCTGCCTGACAGCAGCATTCAATTTACTCAAACAATTCCTGACTGAGGCTTGTCTATTCACATTGTAAAATATTCAAAACCCAGGCTGTACACGGGCCTCCTCTTCAAATGTTCAACTAAATGAACGTGGCTAAATCTATTTTCCTGAAGTCTAACTAAAATTTTCCCTGATGAAATTTAAGCTCATTATCAACTGACCAATTCCTTCTGAACATGAAAAATAGTTTGTTGCTTCCATTTTTTCATTTATTTGATATTATACTAACTGCAAAGCAATTTTAACCTTGAGAAAGCTTTTTTGCCCTCTGAGATACTTGGAATTTTAAACTAATATTCTTGAAGTCTAGTATGAGTTCAGTTCATGTGCTTTGTTCACTGATAACAATACAAAGCTGAACACGAGTTATAAAAAACAATAATGATGATGTGTGAACTCTGAATGTGGAAAAAGGGAAGAGAAAATACTAGAAGTGGCAAAAGGATTGTCACAAGTTTGTTAGACCACACGCTATGAAAGGTGATGCATTGTGAGTGGCACACAATCCAAACTGTTCAGGAACCCTAAATATGGTCAAGGTATTTGAAAAATTAGCAGAGTGGAATAATGTCAAACAAAGACAAGAACTATTGTCAGAACATGAAGTATATGAGGAACAAAATCCCGCTTCATGGGCTTTTGAAGTCTTTGAAGATCAAATATTTACTTTTGTTTTATCAAAGCATAGTTTTGTAAAATTACACAAGACTGCCAACAAATATGAATTTTCAGGTCCAAAATTCCAACTTTTCATATTAATTTCACCCTGTCTAACTGGAGTTTCTGTTCTTGAGATACAGAACCTACCCCATTGGAAATGGTAGCAAAGCAATGTGCTCCATGAAAGCTTTACTGTTTTAAAAATACATATTTTGACAGACAAAATTGCAATTAGTTCTAATTAGAACTCTGATTAAGCAAAACCTAGATAAAACAAATGCCAAGTAGCATCTAAAAAATAGATTTATGTTTTGACTAGTCACTGAAAATCATTTGTCCAAAAAGATGCTTAACTTGATCTTCTTATAGGCTGCTAGTATATTTATCTTGCAGATGTGATTGAATAATGAAAGTTGGATCAAAACCTTAGATCTCAGCCCAGTGCTACTGGGATTAAGGGGATTGTTCTTTTCAGTTAAGGAAAAAAGCACATTCAGTCCATTACATGTTACTGTTCTTATTTTCCTGATAGATTAACAAGAATACTAAGATTTAAAGAGAGGGATGGAGGGGGTGAGTGTACTGTCACTTCCTCTGGGATACATAAGAAATAATAACACTGAGGCCAAAGAACTTAGTCCTATTCAAGAACCCAATCAATCTTAGAATTTAAGAAAAGGCTTTTATAGACTCTATTTCCGATCCTTTCTCTGGTTTCTGGGCCACACTTCAGTGATCAAAATGCTGCCCACAATTCGCTGATGAGCCAGCAAAACCCCTGAATGGTAATGAGAACCTTCCAGTAGAAACAGTCACAGCACAGTGCTGCTGCTAATTTGTCACTGTGAGGCAAACCACATTACACACAAGGGTGAAAGGACAATTTAAAAATCGATTGCCTGCCAATTTAAATATCTATTAATAATTATGGCTTTGCTTTTGAGTTCTGCGCTGCTCATTTAATCTTAATATCTTCTTCATCACATAACTGACTTTGGAAAACAGCATCTGTCTACAAGGTGACACAAAAGGTTGAAACTCCCAGACTTCTACCCTTTTCTCCTCAGCAAAAGCTCATGGATAATTCATTAACTTTCCATTTTTGGGTTGTTTTTTTTTTTAAGCTTTAGTTTTTCTTAAAGCAACACTGAAACATTTTCTTCAGAATAAGTCTCCTTGAGTACTCAAAATTATACTCATCATGATTTATGGATATCCATCATGAATTAAGGTCATTAAGGTCATCATTATTAATAGGACAATGAGTAATGGGTTCAAACTGAGGAGACAAAAATTAGGTCAGATATACAGAAGAAATCCTTTACTGTGAGGGTGGTGGTGAGGCACAGGATCCGGTTGCCCAGGGAAGTTATGGATGCCCCATCCCTGGCAGAATTCAAGGCAAGGTTGGATGGGGTATTGAGCAACCTGGTCAAGTGGTAGGTGTCTCTATCCATGGCACAGGGTTGGAGCTAGATCATCTCTAAAATCCCTTCCAACCCAAAGCATGCAATGATTCTATAATTCTATATATAGGTAATAATAAAAATATTTGCAGTGATTTTTTAAACAGAAAGTATGACATGGATTCTATGTATTTTCATGCATTCAGATTGGTGTGCTTGAGCTGCTGTTTTGATCTGAAATAGCTTTTATGTTCCACTTCTTGCATGGATTTGATAAATCAATGCTCCAGCTCTCTGAGGTCCTAGTGTTTAGGACCTGGCTTGAAACTACATTCAGCTTCATACAAAAATCTGCAGCAGGGGGATTCCCAACTATGGGCACCATCTAGCTGAAGTGCACGGGGAGTGAATGAAATCCAGGTGACTGATTCAGCACCTATAAATAGATACTGATGGACTCACTTAAGGCCTCCTCCTCGAGGAAGGGTGGTAGTGGCAACACGTCGAAATAAACTGATAAAAGAGGAAAGCCTCCGGAATTTGAAAGCTTTTCCCTAACGCTGTTCACGTTTTTCGTGTCTTCCACAAGAAGCAGCCTCCAGCCTGCGTGGATGCTTCGGGGTCTTTATTCAGGCACCCGTGCAGAGGCGGGCGGCGGGCGCTGGCCAGAGCGGCCTTCCCGGCGGTGTGCGGCAAACATGCTGCTCTCCACCGCCCTCAGCAACACCCACTGGGAACACCTTGTCACCACCTTGGCAGCACCTTGGCACCACCTTGGCAGCACCTGGGCACCACCTTGGCACCACCTTGGCACCACCTTGGCAGCACCTGGGCACCACCTTGGCACCACCTTGGCACCACCTTGGCACCACCTTGGCGCCACCTGGGCACCACCTTGGCGCCACCTGGGCACCACCTTGGCACCACCTTGGCGCCACCTTGGCACCACCTTGGCGCCACCTGGGCACCACCTGGGCACCACCTTGGCGCCACCTTGGCACCACCTTGGCACCACCTTGGCACGGGCAGGGGTGCGGCAGGGTCGTGGGCTGCGGTCAGGGAGTTGGGCCGGGAGTAAGCGCGTTGGGGCTGTGGGCCCGGCCGAAAGGGCGCTGGCCAGGTGGTCAGTCTGAGGGCTGAGGAGCCTGCTTTCTCCAGTGGCTCTCACCTTCTTTCCTTTCCAACACTCCTCCACCAATGCTGATGCCTTTTCAAGGAATTTTGAGATACCTCTTGCTATTTTGATAGAAGTTGTCGAGTCATGTATTCACCAGGCTTGCAGATGGAGAAAAGAGCAAGAAGGCTCGGCAAAAGTGCAGCTGGTCAAAAACATTACCTTGAAGAGAGAGAAATATGATCTAGTACATGTGTAAATATGTACCATAAACATGTACTAGTGTCAGTATGCCTTTTAGTATTTGCAATCCGACCACTGCTGACTCCATTACCCGAGGCTGGTGGAGCTACTCTGCTGTGGACTACAGCAGAGCACCAGGGGTGTCATGATCAAATCAAGTCTAAAAAGGAATTAAACAACGTAAGTGACCTTTGAAATGGGCCTGTTTCAGCATTCCCCTTCACAGGAAGGGAGGGAGGGAGGGAGGGAGGGAGGAAGGAAGGAAGCAAGCAAGCAAGCAAGCAAGCAAGAAAAGAAGCAGGCAGGCAGGTGAGGCCTGCACTGGAAGATGAAGATGGACAGAGGGACCATGTCTGACAGTCCTGGAAAACATGAACCTCTCAAATATCTGCTTTGGCCATGTGGGGACAATATGGGGACTGTTGTAGGAGGAACCTCATCCCATCTTGGAGGTGGGGAGTGGGCATTTTTGGGACAGTGAAGCCTGTTGTGTTCATGGGGAAGGTCTATGGTGGTCCCATGAGTATGTGAAATGCAGCCCTGTCTAGGGGCAGACAAGGCAGGAGCCCTGTACTCAGCATGTGACATCAGCCAGGTCTGGGAGCTGGGGTTTTGTTTTCTGACAGGTCGTAAGCTTGAATCTGCACTAGTCTATTCAGCATCATTTTTTCTTTTTTTGGATTTGTGATAAAATGAGATTTTGCCAGTGCTGGAATGGCCATTCACATGCTGATGGGGAAGGTACTGCTAAGCCTGCTGTGGATAATCATTGACATGGAGGCACACACTTTGGCACATGCATTTAGGCATATGCATTGATTTGCATGAGATGTAGGCCCTCTAGAAAATTATCATAATACAAGGGGCAATTTTGTATCCATGATCTATTCACTCATTGTGAGATGCAGAATTTCTTATGCCACTTCAAGAACCCTTCCCTGTACACTATAGGGCTAGAAATTATGAATCCAATTCCTTCAGTAAATGTCCTCCATTATGCTTTATGGACTCTTGCTACATTTCCCTTTCTATAAGAATCTGGGATTTGTAGTTTGAATTCCTATCAATCTACTGAAATAGCTACACTACCTGTCTCAATATGATATTATTATACAATACTTGCCATCTCAAAGCAGCCAACAAACTGCCTCTTCCTGCTCTTGAGAGGAGTAATTTAACACTACAGAGTAAACTGGGTCTGTTCAAAATGGGCCAGTCCCCTCATTTCTGAGAGACTGCAGTCTCCTCTGTATTCAGATTTCCTCCTCGGGGACCTCTGGTCTGGGCTCAGTCCTTGCTGCCATCTGACTGATTTCTTGGTTCTGAGCAGTTGAAACCTGTTGCGGCTTAAAATATTTCAAGGTAAACTCTTGTCTCTTTAAAGCTGTCATCCTAGTATATAAGGAATTGCAGTTGGTATTTATAGTCAATTTAGCTTTCCATCTTGGCAAAAAGTGAAGCATCTAATTTGTAAGAGATATCATGATGATTCTGTGTATCTCAGTGCAGAATTCTTTTTCCATTTAAAGGACAGCAGTCTTCACAATTTTGCAACCACAAAAGTATTGCACAGTGTAATTGGAAGGAATACTTACCCTTCCCAAACTGTTAGTGAAGTCTTCTATCCTTTACTTAGGAACAACAAGTACTAATACCATTACTTGGCATGCAATAACTATTTGGAAAACTTTCCATCCAGGTTCTCCTTGCCAGCTTCAGATGTCTTTGACAAGTAAAAAGTCTTAATGGTAGTTTCCAACAATTTATGTTGCATAGCTTAATTCTAGTTCTTTGTTAGATATCTAAAAAAACTATGAGGTTTCTCATTTCTAATTAAGTTGCCTCTTCCTGGAGGATCATTTTTTGAATACCACAAACTGTACTGCTCACCTGCTGTTAATTTCTTGCCAGCTACTCATGCACTGTATTTTCTTGTTCCTACTGGAAAAACACCAACTTCATGAAAGTCACAGAATCACAGAATGGGTCAGGTTAGAAGAGGCCACAGAGGGTCATCTGTTCCAACGTCCCTGCTCAAGCAAGGTCATCCCAGAGCACATGGCACAGAATTGGGTCCAGATGGCTCTTGAATATCTCCAGTCAGGGAGGATCCACAGCCTCTCTGGACAATCTGTTCCAGTGCTCAGTCACCCACAAGGTAAAAAAGTTCTTCCTCATATACAGGTGGAACTTCCTGTCCATCAGGTTCTGTCCATTGCCTCTTGTCCCATTGCCTGGCACCACTGAGCAGAGCCTGGTCCATCCTCTTGACACCCTTCCATTATAGACATTGATGGGAGTCCCCTCTCAGTTGTATCTTCTCAACACTGAGCAGCCTCAGCTCCCCCAGCTCTCCTTGTGAAAGTGGTGCTTCAGTCCCTTACTCATCTTTGTAGACCTCCACTGGACTCCAGGAGCTCCATCTCTCTCTTTTACTGAGGGGTGCAGAACTGGGCACAGGACTCCAGATGAGGCCTCACTAGGGCTGAGTAGAGGAGTAGGATCACCTTTCTTGACCTGCTGGCAGAGCTTTTCCTAATGCACCCCAGGACACCACTGGCCTTCCAGGCCCCCAGGGCACACTGCTGAATCAGGGACAGCTTGCTGTCCACAGGACCCCCAGGTCCTTCTCCAAAGAGCTGCTTTTCAGCAGGTCAGCCTCCAGCCTGTGCTGGTGCTTGGGGTTGTTCTTCCCCAGGTGCAGGCCTAACTGCTGACACTCCTACTTTAAACATTACCTTTCTCCAATGTATATTTTCCATGTCAATGGTACAAGGTTAACAGTAGTCACCAAGAGCTACGTTTAAGTGCCCTATAATTTGAGAGCTGTAGCCTTCACCTAGGAAATAGGAAGCAGTAACTGAAATCTCCTTATGCCTACCATAGAATAGCTGAGCAGCCTCTTGTTGAGCTAGTGGACAAAGTGGGAGAGGAGACGATCAGACAATCAACTGCCTTTCTTGTCCCGTGTAAACTTCATCAGAAGTGCTCTAAACACCTGAGCAGATTGGGTACTGTAGGACAGAGTGATGTGCAAACAACTTATTTCTGAATTGTGAACTAGATGCTAACTGACCACTACTGCCAGGAGAGGCTATTTAGATGCTCAGGGAGATTTTCTGCTGCAAAGGTGTGTTTGCATACTTCCAAAGTTACATGGCAAATTAGCTGGAGTTATGAAGATCTCAATTTTGAACATAGATGAATGAAGTGATAACTGGAAATAAGGTGCTGGCAAAAAGCTGCATGATGATAGCATTCAAAGAATCATTATCAGGATAAGCTAAATAGTGTGAGGCGTCTAGTGATAAGAATCAGAAAATGGCATGATTTGGTTTGGTTTGGTTTTGTGGTGATGTTTTGTTGTTGGTGGGTTTTTTTGGTTTTGTTTGCTGTTTTTGTGGGGTTTTTGGGTTTGCTGTTTTAGGTTTCCCCTCTTCCCCGTCTGCCCCCTCACCCAGGGAAAACAGTAGGAAAAAACCTACTAGGAAAAATGGGCACAGGACTTTTCTGATTCATTGTTCTAACTGTATGATGTAAAAGGAGGAGAGCTTCTTAACCCTATTGCTCTTACTGCAGATCAAAGCTGGATCTGAAAACTAATTTTTTCTTTTCTAAGGCCAAAGCATTTTGCTCACTTTGGAAAATGTGGGAAGGAAGAAGACACTCCATAGGTGTGCAAGACTTTCCTGGCAGCAAATAGGAAGAGATGATAATAGCAATTGCATTTGACTTTCATTAACCTTTTTCTTTCTGGAAGTTTCCCTTGACTTGATTTGGCATTTCAGTCTTGATGCCTAAAACACAGAGCATCCTGACACAGATGATTGCCTGAACAAAGACAGTGGATTTTGGAATAGTTTGCACTTGACGATACACCTGAGTGGGGTCTCTGTGAAGCAGAAGAAGGGAAGCAGTGGCATTCATTGGCAGATCTTCCTCAATTTATTTTAGCTTTTCAGTTTTCCTTTTACATTACAAATGACTGAATTAAAAACATAGACGTAGAGTTCCTCTGTATTGAGACGTATTTTTTTGTGGAGTATATAATGTCTGACACCTTCAAGGAGAGTTTTATATAGCTTGGCACAATCATCAGTTCGTGAAAAAAAAAGAAATACTTTGGTAGCAAGTGCTGTAAAAGAGGATTACAATGGGAAGGTTTAAAACAGGCATTAAGGAGAAATCTGAGCAAAGCTTTTTAGGAGACAGTACATACTTCTCCCACTAGGTGGTGGAAATCTGCCACCATCCAGAGCTTTAAAAAACAGGAAAATACCCACATAATTATGAAGGGCAGGCTGAATTAAGATAGAAAATAGCTGTAATAACAGCTTATGATGTATCGATTAAAATGTGTTCGCTGCCTGTCGAAGAGACAATCATAGAAAATTATTCTTAATGTTATCCCCGACACAAAGGCAAAAATGTCAGTTAGGGAGGTTTCCTGATGTTTTAGAAAAGGAAATGAAAGGATAATTTAATCTAAATGAATTCTCTCAGCCTTTACAGAAGGACTTTCGTCTGTAATTTCAGACCATAGGAACTCGGGAAACAAATCTGTCATGCATTTATTTATCTTCAACTGCCAAAATATATTTTTTAAATTAGCAGTTTTAATTAACATGCATCATAGATTTCTCACAGCTTAGGACTTGCTGCCATGTAAGCATTGCTTCTAAAGAGGTCCTCATGGTGGCAGTGAAACAATCAATTATTTAACAACAGATTTGAAAATCACACTATTTTATGTTTTTGGCATGATTCATGGTTGGAACAGCAGAGACAAAGCAGGTGCTCTGGTGTTAACATCACAGAAGGCACAAGGCTTTGGTAACACTTCTAGTACAGCACCAACAGACAACTGTTGCTGACCTTATTCCATGCACTTTTCTTCAAAGTTATGCCCAAGCCATATCTGATGTATGATTAATGTTTTAAGATGAAAGCAACAATCACAGTTTTCAAAGACATTGAGGATTAGTTTTCACTGAAATTCATGGCTCTTATCTCAGCAACACATTCCAGAGCTGAAGTCATCAACACACCATTTTGGAAAAAAAAAAAAAAAAAAAAAAAAAAAAAAAAAAAGAGGATGAGATACTTTCAGCTACTGAGATGCAGCTAATCAGTGCTCTTTTGATCCTGCCAGTGAGGGTCTTAACAGCTGTGGTTCTCCATGGCGTTGCCAGGGAGCATGATTTTGCCGTTTGATCTCTGTCCTTGGCCTGTCTGATCCCTGAGCAGCCTCCATGTTGCATGGGTACCAATGATCTGTGCAGTGGCTGTGGTTCTTGCTCTTACCATTGAAGAGGTCTTGCGTTCCTAAGTATGACCAACACCATTTTCCATCTCCTGCCATCTTCTGAAATACCTGCCTCTGCATTCCTCTTCCATGCTGCTCTCCTTTACTCCCAGAGTCAGACTGTGACCTCTGACTGTGCTTTATGCAGTGATGTTGCAAGCAGGGAGGCTGTGCAGAGCTAGACTAGCTTCACACCCAGAAACCTTGTATCCAGAGAGTGCCAGTCCTGCCTGCATACTGGTGTGCCAGGGTACCTGGCTACATTTCCCACCTGATTGCCAGGCATTAGTGGAGCATAGAGTAGTTATTCTAAAAGTAGTGTAACATACTCCTCAATGAATTAGCCACTCATGGACTTGAGTGGTTACTGAAACTGATAAACTTTTTCTGAGAGGTTTTTAGGTTGGTTGTTGTTGTGGGTTTTTTTTGGGGGGGTGGTTTTTTTGTTTGTTTGTGGGGTTTTTTTTTGAGATAAATATTGTGTTGCTGCTCAACTGAGGTCTTAAATGCTTAAATAATGCTTATATATGGCTACATATATACTAAAATGGCATGCCCGGGTGAGACCTGAAATGCAGTGCTGTAGTGATGAATGACAGCAAATCTCCAGTTAACTAGCAAAACTTAGACAGATCATAACATTTTTTTCCCTATTAATTAAAGTTGGGGATTTTTCCCATAGCGTTTTTTTATGGACCACTGATAACCACAGCAAATAATACTATGTTGAAAATTCTAATTAAGGAGATGGATATCCCCTGTTATTTGATTTCTGGAGTGTCATTCAAAAAGTTAAGATTTTTAAGAACTCAAGATGGCCTAATTTTCTGTTCTGCCTAAATATAAGGAGTGGATTTTCTGCATTCCACAGATCTCTCTAATAGTTTCCAGAAATCTAGTATTCATTAAATGTTGCACCTAATTTTAGGTTTCTCATTTGGAAATGTTATCCTTCACCCTGAAAAATGTAGTATCACTTACATAAAGGTTATTTTAGAAGCAGGATCACATTAGCAATCCAAACCATTTCTTCTCTGTGTTGTGACTTCCAGCCAGGGCAATATGCAGGAATTACACTACTTCTCTTCAACTTTATTTGGAAGAGAGATGGCTTGTTTGGGGGCACCTTAGAGCATCCTGCCAGTATTTGTGGGGAATGTGTCAAGGAGAGTGAGTCAGACTCTACAAAGCAGTGCTTGGCAGGATGATGAGAGACAAGGAACATAAAGAGCAATGAGAGAGGTTCTGACTGGATATAAGGTGCAATTTTTTATGGGGGCAGTCAGGTACTGGGATGGACTTCTTAGAAAGGTTGCACTACCTCAGCCCTGGAGTTTCTCAAGAACTATCTAGATAAATCCTTAAGGAACTTGCTCTGAGCTCACAGGTGACCCTGCTTTGAGAAGAAGGTTGCACTACAGACCTCCTGAAACCTCTTCCAGTCCTAGTTATCCTGTGATTTTGTTTGTTCACAATTGTTGACTCTATTAATTCCTACATATACTACAAGACAGGTGTTCAGTGCAGTAGTCTTCGGTTTGATACACCACTGAGAGGCGGCACCACTGCCAGTAGCTCTGGTGGCCCAAGGTCAGCTTGACAAGATGAAATATTCCCAGAAGGTTGTGGATCACTGAATTCAACATGGCATTAGATGATTTGCTGGAAAGCCTTCTTACGGATTTCTTTAGCACCAATATTGTAGCTCTGAAGAGAGATATGTACAAAAGCCATCAGAATAAATTGGGGTTTTTATCCATTCTTGTATGTCTGGTGGGATTCGGTAGCTCCCAACAAAAAGCAGTTGCTCAAACTATTGATAGGTGGTGCATATATTCCCTTTCCCTGTGTCCACTTTTAGTGTAAGCTCTTTGTGGTAGGTGCTGGGGTCTTTATGTTCCATTTTTACCAGAACAAAGCAAATTCAAATTCAGATGGTCTTAGGAATGAATGATATTCAAGTAAGAAACATATACAATACATTCATGCATCAGTGGTAATTGGAAGATGTAGTTCTCTTAGTGCAAGAACAAGAAAGAGAGCAAGGTAAGCAACATGCCTGGAGGACAGAACACTACATGTATTAGAGTACTATGAAGCCAGTCACTCTGGCTGGCTGCCTCAGAGCTGTGACTTTTGCAATTCATACTACTATGGCAAAAAATTAATTTCAGAGCTGTGAACTGGGGAGACAACCAAAGTTGAAAGTGAGAAGGAAACTTGGTGGAGGAATATTTGTACTCTCCTAGTTCCTGTATTGTAAATGGCTGTCCATGTGTGAAAAGGAAAATGCTGAAATGCTTTAATAAGAGTATGATTATGGAATTAAAGATAAGGGCATGAACTGAGTCAATAATAATAATATCAAGAATGTTTTATGCATGAGTGGAACTAGTAGAAACCTATATGTGTCTGTGAAGAACACTGGGAGAAAAATAACATTTAAAAAGTGGAAAAGTATTTATTAGAACTCTTGCATCTGGGTAAGGGAGCTAATGCTGGTACACCAATGGCTACCCTTCTAGAATTTTCTGATTTCTGAATGTCTGAAATAGGAACCCAAACATTCTTTTGCCATAAGTTTTTTTTTATTATACACAGACATAAGTGTATGGACATGCCCAAATGCATACATGTAAACTGTATTAAATTCACATACAACTAAGCACATAAAATAGAAAATTTAAAAAAATGCTTCTATTGCTTTCTCCTCTAAAATGGCTTAGTTATTACAGATACAGTTGCAAAAACAGATTAAGAAATTCAGAAATGTAGGGTCCTACAGATGTAATGTTTCATCTTAACATGTACTTTTTAAGGAAAACTGATCACATTTAATCTGGATTTTAAAAATGCTTTTATCCTATGGGGGCAATTTTACACTAGTCTGGAAGATTGCTTGGTAAGCATGAGACAAATTCCAAGTGTTAAGCATTATGTCTGACACTGAAATTATGGGAAATTGCAGACTGAACCTGTTATAGTGGTAATTTTCCTATATTTCAAGGTCCAGAATCCCTTTTCAGGCTCCCTAAATTTATGATTAAAAGAAATTGTTTCACCTACTCTCATACTAAAAATATCCCCTCCTTCAATTTCTACCATTTTTCTTTCTACCACGAAGCTGATTTGAATAAATTTTTTTCAATTTAATAGCCATCCTGGTCTTAATTTTACCATAGAAATGAAGAGAAAAACCTGTACCCACAGACAGCAAGAGTACTTTAACCTGTTCACGAATAAGCAAATGAGCTTTCTGTCTTGTCCTATGAATTCTCAACAAATACTAACAATAATTTGAAGCTTTTTTTGTACATATTGCTGTCATGTGTAAGATCACAGACACCAACCATCACAAAGCTAGGACAGACATGGCTACTGATACCAGTTGCTTAAATAGTGAGTTCAAGATTGCATCAAGCCTTCTGTAAATTTCTGTGGTGGTGAGAACTACCTTTTTTTCCTTTGTTACATCTGAGTCAGTAAAACCTACTCATCTGAACACATACCTTCCTTCCTGTAATTTTTTTCCCATATGGATACAAATGGGAGTTTTGTCACTGACTTTAGAGATTTTCACCCAGTTATGTCTAGAACAAGGTGCAGACATGTAGCTGGAAGCTCCTGCAAACTTGCCAAGTGACTGAAGCTGTATCTATCTCTATGTGGCTCCTGGGAATGTTAGCTCTGCCTGAAATACTGTATTCCTTAAATGATACAGGAAAATGTCACTGGAGGCAATGTACATAAAAAGTCTTCAACTCCTTGTTGAAGGTTATGGTCTAAGAGCTGTTATATCTGCTATATCCTGTTAGCAATGCTCTAGGTTGCTGATTTTATATTTTTTTTTTCAGTCTTGAAAAAAGTATATAGAAATTTGTATATAGATCATGAAATATTCCCTCTTGGTAGGAAGGGCCCAGTTTCACCAAAAGGACAGAGAGTGTCCCTTAGTGCAGATTCCTTGTAGCCCTGTAGAGACAGAACTCAGCTGTGCATGGGTTCCCGACACCCTGAAGCCGAAGAGCTGAATTTGGATTCAGTCCCTGAGGAGTGCAAAGGTGCAGAGGGAGTCCTGCTGCCTCAGGGATGGGCTGCAGGGTGAGTGCTGCCCAGTGCCACAGCTCCCGTGGCACCTGGAGCAGCAGCAGGGAGGGAGGCTTCTAGGCTTACCCCACAAAACTCTACCTCAGATCTGCTGAGGGAAAGTACGGCTCCTATTCTGGACCACTGTCCTTGGCCGACATTTCCAGTTTCTTTAGAAGCCCCATGGCATGCTATAAATAAAGAACAGTGTTAGAAGGAAGAAGAAAGAAAATGGGTCCAGCAGCAAAGGTGAAATGAAGAATATGACTGTATTACTGGGACATACATGTGAAACAGGAGCAGAGCAATTTCAGTGCAGCTCAAATTGTTTTATGCACTGTCAGCTCTCATGGCAGATATTAGTATCATTCACTCTTTAGAAGAAAACTGGTATAACTAGGTTTCATCATGTGAACAGATTTTAACCAAACTTTTGCAGTACTTTTTCAGTGCACCTGCTCATCTGATAAAAATATTTTGCAAGAGCTTCAAGACCTGGAAGACTTCCAATCACTTTTGATGCAATTTTTGGGAAAGTTTTAATAATAAAAAAATATTTTGATTATATCAACAAAATCATTCTTCAGATCTGAAGCTTGAACCTCTGCCCTTTTTCTGCTGTTTTGAAACCCAGAGCATGTTAAAAATAAATTAAAATGTGTATAAGTCTCACTTGGGACTATAGTTTCAGGTTTCCATTTTATTGATATCTTGCCAGAAATAATTTCATAAAGATTTTTAAAGGTTTAAAATATCCAGATCTATATATGATTGTAAATTAATTATATATTGGAAGTCCTGGAAATTATATGAAATACTGTTGCTCAAATCTAAAAAAAAAAAAAAAAAAAAGAAGTCAAGTCAGGCTGAGATTGATTCTCCTTTTAAAAAAGTGGTATTTTGGTATTATGGGATTTTTATGCAAAACTGTATTATACCTTATTGGCTAAAAATGATAAAGTGTAGTAATATTAGTCAGTCACAGTATGTGAACAGTTACAAAAGAGAGAAAATAGGCATGAAGAACAACTTAGCTGCAAGTTATTGCTTTACAATGTTTTACCATCTATGACTTTTTATGTAGAAATAATTTTCTAGAGAAAGTTATGTGAAAGTTATGAGAAAGGAGCTCAATCACTGTAAGCCTAGAAATGCCTTTTGAATTTTAAACAACAAACAAATGAAAAGAGCTGATTCAGTTTTACATTTTTATTATTTCTCCATGCCAACTATCTCTAATCTGGCAGTTTGAAAGATCTAAAAATGTCATGCATAGCAAATATCCTGAGCAACCTCAGGCTGGATACAAAGGGCATAGTTTAATTGAAATTCCATTTTTGGTATCAATTCCTGCTTCCTAACGAATTTGTGAGAAAAAACTGTCCTTACACACCAAAGCTTCTTTTGTGATGTATCCTCTGACTTCAGTGGCAATTAGGTGGCAACAGTCCAGGCCAAAGCTGTTCTTCTTCAAACACTTCCACTGAGGACATTTTGCACAGAACAGCTGTGGAGATGCCTGTGGAGTTGCAATAAGCAGGGTTCCCTGCTGATGTCAAATAACAGGCTCTATTCACTTTGCAGCAGCAACATCCAGTGTAATTCCCCTTTAATGTGCAGAATTACTGGAGTTGCACTGAAAAACAGGTGTGAACTGGGCTTTGTGGTTTTAGTGTGTCTCAGAGAGGCTACAGCCAAAAGAGATTGCTCTCTATTAAGGAATGGCGTTGTGTTTGTTTTTACTTTAGAAAATTTGGGAAAGGCATAATTACTTGTAATATAAAATAAGGCCTTTTCTTCACTGTCCTGTGTAAGCTGTAGTCATTTGGTCAGTACAAATGGATGTTGATCATTACCACTTTATGCTCATACCATGCAGGTCACCTTGGGAAATGCTGAGGTGGAAAGGGTACTGTGAGTTATTATTTATATTGCTGTGGGTAATGCAAACCACATTTGGGCTAGGTAGAAGAGAACAGATGGGGAACATATATGGCTATGAAAATTCAGAACTTTGGAAGCATGTAACAGGCTTAATAAGCAGGTGAAGGGGAAACAGAAATATATACAGTTTGTGTAATGATTTTTGCAAAAGTAGAAGAAGAACTTGTAACAGCATAACTTGTTAGCAGAAAGAACTGGTAGCAGTGCACATAGAAATTTAGTTACTAGGTAAAAGCTATTAAGATAAGATGTATACTGTGAAAATTCAGGAAAGCAAGACAGGTATTGTGAGAAATCAATAAAGCAGAAAGCTATGGCTTGAATCCTGCAAAATTGGGCTCCTAATCTTTTGCAAGAATGAAGTCACCTGGAAAACAGCCAAACCTCCACCGTGCCTGCCCTGAAGCAGACACCTGAAGAAGTTGCTCCCAGGACCCCAACTCATGACCATCAGGAGGCGTGGCAGCTATCAGAATACAAAGCTAGAGAAGGAAGGGAATCGGTGGATGAGGTGTGGGTTTGTGGGATCAACGTGTATTTAAACCTGGAGCTTGACCAGGTACACATGTATGGTGGAAAATCCCCCATGCTTCCCAGCTGGAAAAAAACCTACCTGCTTTACAATTTCTAGTTGGAAAGTCCTTATTCTGCAACTCAGTTCAGTTGTGCCATTCTTCCTCAGGAAAACATTGACTTAATCACATTTTTGTAAGGAAGGAGAATAGATTACAACACTTCAGATTGTTTTCTGTATTTTATTGGATATATAACCAGTAAGCTTAGGAGCTGATCCCTGGTCACACCCCAGTGTTATTTATATATCTCTCTTCAAAGAACAAGGATATTCAGGAAAAAAATACAATACTGATATTTTTCTGGTTTAATCACATTAGGAAATCCATTAAAATACATGGTCATCTTAGCAGATGCATAGATAACATCTGCTGTCCCCCACACTTCTCTGATCTGTGTGAGAAAAATGTAAATCTATCTAGTAGCAATTAATGGTGATTATGCTGGTTCTTACTCTATTTAGAGTTACATTCTGTTTCCAATTAAATCTTTCTGAAGCTGCAGAATTAGTAACTCTCTCTACTACTTGTATGTAAGCATTCATTTTCTGTGGTTATATTTAGTATTATTTGTGAGTTTTAATAATGATAAAGTTGTAGGAATGTTTGAAAAATTAGTACTCTTTTAAATTTCTTTTCTGTTACTTATTTTTATACACAAAAAACAGTTGTGGCTTCAAAGTATAGCCATAAATAAGGTTAAACATTCCCGTGTTTGTAATTCTAGAGAACAAAGCAGTAACTAGTTTGTCTGTGATGAGCAAATCTGCTTGGTGGTTAGAAGGAAACTTTTTTTTCCATTTTTTTAATGGAAAAAAAAGAGGTGTCTGTATATTGAATAAATGTACAGATTTTTAAACTCTGATTATGTTATTAAACTCATATTACTTTCTTGTCTTTCCTCTGAATGTCAGCCAACAGATGTCAAGTTAAATTCTGAAAACAATACAGATCTAAATATTAGACAAGAATACAAGAGCAACAGGATTTAGCAAGTACTAGTTAGAGCTAATTAGCATCAAGTGATGTCCAGGGTCCCAAAGAGGTTAGATTCCCTCATCTCCATGGCTTTTGAGGGCTGCATTAGATCAGCCCAGGCTCAGCCTGGGTATCTGAGTAGGTGTAGCAGACCAAAGTTGGATAGCTGAGCATTGCAACAAAAAGGCTCTGGCAACATTATTTTAAAGCGGTGCTTAAGAACCTTTTGTCTTTTATTCTGTCAGTTATGCTATAAAAAAGTACCTACTGTGTTGGAAAGGATTTGGTCCAGTTGTCCTGGCTCAGCTTCCCAGGATGGCCTAGTGAAGGAAACCTGAATCCCCTTTTTGGTCTACTGCAGCAGTTTTGGAAGCTCCTTTGTTTTCATGGCCTTTTTGGATACTGATCCAAATTATTCAGAAGTATCTTTTTAGTCCCCTACTTAAGACAAATTAATTTATCTGTTTTGCCACTTGCACTAGCAGAGTGCCACTTAACCAAAGAACATGTAGGACAGTCTTGTCCTACAAGTTGGATGCTTCTGGTCCTCATCCAGAAGAATGAGGATCCTGGGTAGTTCAGAAAGCAGAGATAGAAATCAGCATTTGTGTTCAGATATGGGAAGAGGCTTCAGACAGGAACTGCTACCAGAGGAGCAATCTAATACTGAGGGAAGGTTTGTTAGACCAGGTGCTCCAGCACTGAAAACCCAATCAATAACAGAACAAAAAGCTGCAGATTATCTTAGCTTTACTGTCCTGCTTTGTACACGCTTGTTTTGGTTTATCTTCACAAAACAAAATTAGATTTCAATAGCAATAACAGCAGTTGCAGTTTGAATCCCTGTAACTTTTCCTTATTGCCTTTAGAATAGGATAACCACTGCCCTCTAAAAGGCAACTGGAAAGAAAGAATATAATTAATGCTTAATACTTTCAGTTGCTAGTGCTTTCTTTTTTCCCATTTGCTGTCTGTGCTTTGATAAAGAGAACAAAAGATTTTTAATGGTAGTTGACAATAAGAAGGCTTCAGTAGCAGAACTGACAGATTATAAGCAGCTATTGAATTTCATATTGTGACAGAGCTGTGTTAACAGTTTTAATTCTCAAAGTCTGTGCACTGCATCAAAATTAATCCAACAGCTTTAAAGGAAAATTCTATTCACTTCCAGTATTGAAGGGAATTCTGGTCTGTGGGCATCAGTAATATTCTGTACCAACAGATAGACTGTATCTATCTGACTATCCCCAAACTTTTAAAGTGCTTTGCCACCGAATAGGCTCTGCAGTCTTCTGCTCCTATGCTCCCCATACAGCCCACCACCACAGCAGTACTGTTACAGCCAGGAAACACAGGCATGTGAGGTAGACAAGGCTTGCAGAGAAAGGTGGCATCTTTTATCAACAGACTGGATACAGTTGGCATATCTGAGAAAAGTCTGGAGTAGTCTGAGTGCTGATCTGAGGAAACTTCAATTGACAGAGGTGACCTAACCTTTAAGAAAAACTGAGTATCCACCAACAGGCTTTAGAGTGGAGCCCTCCTACACTTTCAACCTACACAGAGAACTTCATCCTGGAGCTCTGCCACGACATTCTTTTCATGAAGCCTAGGTAGTTTTTCCATATCCCCTGGGTGTGTCTAACACACTGAAGTATTCTATCTTCTACCTTGTGATGACTTGGCAGTTGTGGTCAAAACGTTCACCAAGTCATCCCATGGAGAGCACAGAAGAAATGCCTGTCTCTGGGTCCCTAAAAGGTGTTAGCTTCTGAGTTCTATCAAAATTAAGACATATCTCAGCCTGCCCAGAAATAGGCATCAAAGTATGCAGGATACATTATTGTAGAAAACCTTATACTTAAAATCCTGGGTCTACTGTGGCAACTTGACAGTGACATTGAGAAAAGAAGTCATCACACATTCTCCTGGTGTTCAACTTTAACCGTAGAGCAGTTTCTCTGTTTTTAAATATCTCTGCAAAATATTGAAATAAATAGAGGACAGTATTGTGCAAAGATTAATTTGCTGCTTAGATTGTTTATGCAAACTGTATCTTCTGCTGAGTAGTTTAATGTTCTAGTGACTCATATTGCAATTACATGTTTCTCCTTAGTTAGATGACAGTAATTAGCTATGCTACAGGAAATTGCCTAAATGGAAAATTTTATGTAAGCTTCCTAAAAATTTATGGAATATATCATGAAAATGGTTTTTCTATGCAGCTGAAAGATATAAGTCTTCTCTTTCATCCCAATTTTGCACTATTTTAAACATACTGATTTCAGGACAGTTATGCATGGTTTACCCAAAAATGGCTTTTATCTCCAAATAAGAACAGAATCAGGTTACTGCATCAGAATTTGTAATGAGCCAACATGTTGCTTTCTTTACACTTTAAGAAAACATTAACGCTGTTGCTTGTGCCTTGGTGACTCCACCATTAAAAGCATTAGCAAATACAGAGTCTGATCTGCCATCTCTACCTGGGGTCTCATCTATTTACTCCATGGGATATTTTCTTGTGCATTTACTTGTCTTAGACTTTAAGATACAGCTATTAAAGTATTTTGCAACATCTTATTTTTAATTGTGAACAAACATACAGATACACATACATATATTTCTAACCATATCCTTGAAAGGACAAGAAAAAACAGACACTTACAGCTCAGTACTGATAGAGCTGAGCAATTTACCCTCATATGGAATACACAAAGATTTTAAAACTATTTTAATAACATAAATTATTGTAATTCACTTTTTTTACTAAGGTCTAGTCACAAGATTTTTGATTCTAATTGTGTAAACTCTGTGTCTCTGTTATACTCTGTTTAGTGCAACATAAAAGCAGTCTTAATAAGCTCAGATTTAATTACATTTTAGTCAGGAAGCAACTCATGGATTTATTTTTAAATCCTAAAAAAATTGAAGCTATGGAAAATAAAATTTAAAAAAAAGGTCTAGAGCTTTGAGAAATAAGTGCTGCATCTTGTTTTTAAAAAGGAAATGGTTGGATTTCTCTTTTATGAGAAGGAAACCCAGTACAAGCAGAGTACAAATTCTGATGCCACCAGTATAATTGGTGGATGCAGAATGGCTAAAGTACTCAGTCTAATATTTAATTAAAACTTCTGCAAAGGGAGTTAAAAATGTAGACATGGCTACAAAAATACAGGGTAATAATGACCGGAGCATCAGGTCAAAACCAAAAGAAGTCATGTCCTTTTTTCATGAATACTGCTGTGGACTCTGGGGAGGTCAGTGCAGAGAAAGATAAAACTCACTCATGTGGGCTCTGTTTACCTCTTACCTCTGCTACTTCTTTCTTGCTCCTAATGCCTATCCATGCTACATAACTGCAAGAGGAAAATTCCCTTTGTTTTCTGTTTAACCATTTTTAGAATGTGCCGTGGAAAGTACATTCTGAATCTCATCTGAGAATTACCTTGGTGCTTCTTGTGCTGCTAATCTAGCCCTGTGTTAGTATGCATTCAGTACACTAATTTTAAAGCTATTGCATATTATATCTTAGGTCAAAATTCTCACATTCTATTTTTTTTTTAAAAGAAGAACATAGACTTATGTTAGTAGCAATCACATTTTAGCACCAGAAAATTTCCATCATCTGAAATGGTAAAAGGTCTCAAGTGCTCAGAATAGCAAAGTGCCACTGTATATGATCCTTTTAAGACATTTCCTGGGATTTAGTTTTTATTAAAGTTTAGTATTGTTGTTCCTATTTTAATAAAGACCTAATGCTGGTAATTGTCTAATGTAAAATCTAAATTTGATTCTACTAGAGTAGAAGGTGTTTTATGTATGATATATCTGTCAAAAAGGATAGCAGTCTTTATAACTTACTGTTTTTTGAGGAAGAAATGACAACATGAAAATAATACAATCAATGAAGCTACCTTTTTTGTGGTTCCAAGATGTGCTTTGAACCTTTATTTGGTAAATCTAACTTTACTAACTGCATTCCTTCTGCAAAGCTTGTTACCTAAATGTTTTTTTTTTGTGTTTGGTCCAAGGCCACAGGTTTTGATAAAGCTAACCCAATTGTGAGAGCACAATTTCTATTAAATTCTTAGCAGATTGTCTTTTTGCAGGTCACCATAAAATTTGTTAAAATGTTGATGTTTCTTGCTCTGGAATAGTTAAACTTGCTCTGTGACAGATTATAAATTTATCTAAATTCTGCTTGGAAAGCAGCATGAAATACAGCCAGAGAGTCTTCTTTAGTACATATACCAGATCCTGTCTGTGAGGAGACATGGAGCCTATATAGTGTTTTGATAATTTCTTACTGGACCTATAAATTCATATATTGGAAGAGACTCAATGTACTGCTTAAAAGGATATTCCGAGATACCTTTTTTATACACAATCTGTGTATAAAAATCTGTGGATCTGCCTATATTTAAGTAATTTTGAGGGACTAACAGTATTAAACTTCATGCATTTAAAAGCAGGAGGTCTAAAAGGAGAAAACTAACATTATTTAAATTATGATATTATGTTATGTGTTGACTACTCTTGAAAGAGCAGATAGACCTCTGAATCTCAGGTTTACTGGCTGCATCTATTCTGACTATCCATTCTTTTTTCTGTTGTACAGTCCAAGTGTGGTATTGCAGCTTGGTGAGAGATTAAATTATTTATGAGAAGAAAATGATTCAATGAAAGCAGACTCATAAACATAACCCCACTGATGAAAACAATAGTGATAATGATCAGTGAATTGCAGCAGAAATTGTGAGTGTACTGAAAAGATAGAGTGCTTTTTTCTGTTGGGAGAATGGGTTTCTTAAACAACAGTGACTGCTCCAACAGGGGATAGCAAGTGTAGAATTGCCTTGGTTAGGTCTTAGCCAGGCCTGGGTGTTACCAATTTCATATTACCAAATACTGTGGTAATGGGAAGCAGAGATTATGTAGGAGAAGAGGGAGGGAGGGAGGGAGGGAGGGAGGGAGGGAGGGAG
>VZUI01097510.1:0-71389 GCA_013401135.1 Cettia cetti
TCCCTTCCCTTCCCTTCCCTTCCCTTCCCTTCCCTTCCCTTCCCTTCCCTTCCCTTCCCTTCCCTTCCCTTCCCACAGGAATAAGGAGCTGTAGGGAATGGGAGCTGCTGGAGGATGGGGCCCGTGGTCCCTCCCTGCCTGGTGCTCCTCTGTTGGATCAGCTGGAGCTGAGAGCCATGGTGGGGTGGCCTCAGCTACCGTGGGAGCTCTGGGATCTGCAGGGACACTTTCAGGGGCTGTCCTCTGTCACCACGCCTGGAAGGGGCAGTGAGAGGGTCCCGGGTTGTTCCCTGAGCCACCCTGTGGGGCAGCCCCGTGTCTCAGAGGGGTGCAGAGCTCCCTCTTTCCCCGCTGCTGCACTGCCTGTGGCCCCTGTGTGAGCACAGGTCTCAAAGAGCTGTCCCCACTCGAGCAGGGAGTCATTCATCCTGGGTTTCTCAGCTCTGATGCAACAGTCTTGGAAGTAGATCACAGCCAGCCATCCCAGCGTAAGAGGTGACCTGCTAAGGATATTTAAAAGAGCTGGAAATTGCATTGCTTTCTGCTTCCTTAGATGGATAAAGGAGGGTAAAACTTAAAAGAAAACAAAACAAAACAAAAAAACCCCAAAAAACCCAAAACCAAAACAAAATAAAAAAAGAAAAAAAAGAAGAAAAAAAAAAGGAAAAAAAAAAAGAAAAAAGCTTAGAAATTGAAAGAATGTCGAGTTTGGTTTTCAATTTCCCTGCTTTTTTTGGAGATCTTTCTGGCATTTATTGTGTGTTCTAACACTTCAGTGCGAGACTGTGGAACCCTCCTCAAAGGCGTCCTCTATCTGTGAGGTTCCTTGAGCATCAAAGCTCACCAGGTATTAATGAACCAGACAAAGAATTCAGGATATTTGGGGACAGATTGCTTTCTTCTCTACTTACACAACTTTCTTCCCTTTGCTAAGAGGATGTCATGAGGAAACTTGGTATGCAGTTACTTTCAATCTCCCAAAGAGACAAATACGTGAATTTGTAATGTAGCAAATAGGGAAACAACAAAGAGCTCATTAAAAACAATCAGATTTTGTCTCTATTCATAACAAAGAAGCATGAGAAGCCAGCAAGTCTCTTTTTTCTCTAAATGTGTCTTTGAAGCCCCCCGGCTCCCAGTTTAGCCCTGTTGGGGGATATTTGTGGTACATTTCCCCCCACTCCATAGTGTTTTCCTGGGGGAAACCATCTGTCTTGCATTTGGCAAACCACCTTGTGCAGCAGCGACTCGAGCAGTGGTAGATGATGCTCTTTTAGATGGATTTTGCAAAGCAGCCTGGAAATGAGCTCTGGGTGAGGAGGGGCCGCCTTTGCCTCTGGTTTGCCATGTGTCAGAGCCCAGGGCTGTGAGGCTGAGGGAGATGGACCTGATGTTTCCATCCTGCAGGGACACGGGCACAGCCAGGCAGGACTCCCACCCTGTACTGTGGGTTTAATCCTTGGCTTGGAGATGTCTTGAGTTGGATTAGACATCACCCTGACAGCCAGGATCAGGTGGGTCGGGCTGCTGGAGCTCAGGTGCTGGCAGGGCACCTCAGAGAGTCAAAATGATGAGGGCTGGCAGTGGGCTGAGGACCCTGCCTGCTCCCATCCATCTCACATGCACGGGTCCTCAGAGAGGCGTTCAGAGATTTTTCCAGCTTTCTCTGCAGCCATGACCTGCTAAGGGATCTCCGGGCCTTTTCCTTGGTGTGAAACAGCTTTTCTCTGTGTTCCCTGTACATCACCAGGGATCTCTGCTCATCACAGCAAGATAAGCACCCTCAGTTAGTCACTCCAAACCATCCTGGGCTCCAGGTGAGGCTGCTCCTCAGTGCTCTGGCTGATGGGAAACCTGGCTCATATCCTGGCAAATGTCCTGGCAAATCTACAGATGCCTAATTTGTCTTCCAGAGCAAATACCTACCTGCATCAAATCTGTCTGTATTTACAACCCAGGGTTACCACTGCACGTTTTCCCCTGCCTCTGCACAGAGGTGAACACCACACTGTGTGTGACGGGTTCAGCTCATCCCCCATAGGTAGGAGTGGCATGGAAGAGCAATGGACCATGTTTTTCCAAATCAGCAGCTTCTCAGAACCCTGCCCATCTTGACCCCAAGGCCTGAAGGCAAAGGACAGCCTCTCAACCTGCTGTTGCCTGTTGCCAAGGAGGAGGTAGAAAAGCATGACATCATCCATGCTCTTTGCTTTGAAAAGCTGGTTGTCAGTCTGGGGCAGGGATTAGAGTTTCCTGCTTGAAATTCCTACCAATGCATTGTCAGTACAATCGATCCCCACACAAAGCAAGCTGAGCCAATTTTCCAGTGTTCCCAATTATTCAGGTGCTCAGGTAGGGGTGGATGGAGCCGAGGTAGAAGAGAAGGAGCTGCACAGGGTCACAGAGTCTGCCTGACACTGTGTTCCTGCACTGAGCACATCCAGGTAGGACAGGACACAGATGCCTTCACCTCCACTTCTCCCGTGCCAGGAGCCCTGGGCCAGGAGGGGCAGTTCTTTGCTGCCACAATGAATGAAGGGCTGGATGTCCTGTGCTGCTGCCAAGTCCGGGGATGCTCCCAAGGCAGGTCTCACTCTGTGTGTGCATCAGAGCACATCTTCCTGGCTGGGACACACTGATGGGTCGTGCTCTCCCGGGCACAAGGCAGCTCTATTCCCATGGCACGTGTTCCTGTGCTGCACCAGGCCAGCAGAGCACGGCCCTGCTCCCCAGCCCGGCCAGCAGTGAGCAGAGCCCTGTTAGTTCCACTTATTAAAACAAAATTGCTGGGGGGGAAGGGAGAAAAGGCAGAGAAAAAGTGAAGTACTGAGAAAACACTTCTTTCATTCATACGTTGTTTACTGAAAGAAATACTTCATTATTAGGTCTTTTTTAGGGTATTTTTTTAAAACCAGTGCCACAAAGTCCCCAGTGTTCGGGCCTGTGAATGTGCACAGGGAGCCCATGGCTCCCTGTGCCAGTGTCCTGCTGCTGGGAGGTGCTGGAGAGGAGCTTTCCCAGTCTTTGGGAGAAACCTGGGGGCTGCACATGTCTAGTTTTGCCCAGGTTTGCTGATTCCCTTGTCCTCTTTGCTGGATGGTGTGTGCTGGGTCACCAAGGCAGCTTGTGCTCCAAATGAAGCAAAACCTGGTAACTGAGTCAAAGAAAGATTTGGGATTTCATTTATAAAAGCTCTGCTTTCTGTGGTCTCTTGTCCTAATCTAGCTCCCAAGCCTAAACAGCACAGAAGCTACTAAAGCATTCTTGACTTGAAGCCTACCACATTCTGCTGTTGGGTTGAAGGAGGTGAGAGCTGGTGATTCCCCTGGAGACCTCACACTGTCCTACAGCAATGCCAAAACTCCAACAATCCCTGTTGTCCCCACTTAAAATGAGCTGAGGTCTCCGCTCCTCCAGTGCCTGTTACCTGAGATACACTCCACATTTGTCTTCCCTCTTAAGTGAGAGTTAATCCAATGGAAGGGCTGCGGTCCCTGGTTTGCTCTTGGGTGGGCTGAGCTGGGAGCCTCTGTTCCCTCTCGCATCCTTTCAGCTCCGTTGCTCATTGGGAGTTTCAGCCCTGGCAGGTTTGTCCTTTTGTCCCTTCCTTTTCCCTTCTAGCTCTAGCTCTGGTTTTCCTTCTTCTGTTTCTTCCTGGGTTTGCTTTCCCCCCACACTGCTTTTCCCATACTCACCATTGTTCACCCTGATTTCCCTCTGTTTTCTTCTTGTTGCTCACTCACTGCTTTTTCCCTTTGGGCTCCTCGCTCTTTCCCTGTCAGCCTCCCTGTGATCCATGAATCTCCTATTCCCATGGTGGCTCAGGAAAAATGCAGTTCATTCCTGTCTCCCCTCACGCTGTTATCTCGGTTCTGCTCCTTGGCTGCCCACTACGAGGCTGAAGTTGTGCTGGCAGCAGCGTGTCTGTTCTTGGCGACAGGCGGCCGCCTGGGGCTCAGCCCTGCCTGCAGCTTGTTTTCCTGCCTGACCCTTGGCACAGCGCTGGATCCCAGCTCCTCACTGCTGAGAGCTGGGATGTGCAGGGAGCCACCAGCCCGGCAGCCACCGTGCAGCCCACACGGGCTCGGCTGAAAGTGCCAAGTGAGCAGGAGCCACCGGACGTGGGAGCCTCGCTGGCACCACCTGGTTGGTGGAGGTGGTACCCCTGACTGCTGCTGCACGCTGCCTTGTGCTTTGGGTTTGCTTATGAAGAAGTTTTTTAAGGGAAGCGTTTTCATGAAAGATATTTTAAATGTCATAGTGTAATATTTCCCCTTTGAGTGGTCTCAGGTGGTGTGGAGGTTCTCCTTGTATGGCTGGGTATGGAATCCCTGCTGTGGAAGTGCCTCCTAGCATTGGAGCTGTCGCTGCTGTGGGCAAGCAGCCAGATGACCTGTCCCCATCCATGAGGTCCTCCCCTCCTGGCACCAGGTGCCGTGGTCCTGGTGGAGCTGCAGGGCTTGGGGACTGATCCATCCCACCGTTCCTGCTGCAGTGCATGGGAGTGCTGCTACTGCACAGCCCACTGAGAGCATGGTGCTGTTCCCACAGCTGTCCACAGTCGTGTGGGACTGTCCCCAGGACTCTCTGTGTGACATTTCTCCCTTTGCCAGAGTCAGCCAGCACAAAGTGAGTTGTCACCAACTTTTTGGAAGGCAAAGAGTAGCAGCACCATGGAGATGGTGGGCTCAGAGCTCCTCCAGGTTTCACAGCCCTACTCGAGCTGTCTCACTCCAGAGAAGTCTTGGAGCTTTCTCTTCCCAGACCAGGAAGCCCTTAGCCTGAGTGAGGGAAAACAAGGAAAATGAGGCCCGGAGCCTTGCAGTGGAAGGGGAGGAATGCGAGAGCCTGGGAGCTTTGGAGGCATGTGGGAGCGAGGAGATGCTATGGATGGGCTGAGCTGCATGCCCCGCGCTGGCAGCGCTTTCCTTGGGTGAGCCAACCTTGCCGAGAGCGTCACCGCCCCCATCCCGCCGGTGCCAGCCGCGGCTCCGAGGTGGAACACAGCCCCCCAGCCCGGCTGTGCTGAGCACAGGTCCCGACCGGGCCGGCGCGGTGTTGAAACGAAACGCGAGGCGCTTTGTCTCAACTGGGAGCGCTTTAAGCCCTCGCTCGGGAACAATGGCCAAGCTATGGGGTCATTTGTTCTGGTATTTCAGCAGCTCCTGATGATTTATGGGATGTTTTGTTCTGCTGCTTGTCTTAGCTTCCCCCTCTCCACCCTCCCCATCTCCATCCCTTCTCCATTTCAGCTCCTCCTCCCCCTGCTCCCAATTCCCCTAATAGCTGTGGAGCCTCTGTGCCTTATGAAGTCATGGTATCTGTGACTTATTGAATTAGCCGAATGGGAGCTGGACTTCCACTCTGCGCTGGGCTCTGCCAGAATGTCCGGGCTCCTGGGGAGCCAGCCCGGGGCAGGCGGGGCCCCTTGCCCGGGGCTCCGTGCAGCCGGAGCTTCCCTGGTGTGGCAGATGGACGTTGCCATCAGCAGGACGCTGCAAAGTTGGTTTAGAGGCAATAAATGTGGTCAAGAGGAGCTGCAGCCCCAGCGAACAAGGAGGGCTCTGTCTGCAGGGACACTCTTGTGCCAGGGGCTGTGCTGGCTGTCCTGGTGCTGCCAGCCCCCCACCCCAGCTCTCTGGGAGTGATGTGGAAGCCAGTTAGGGAGCCCCACAGCTCCTGGTGTTGAGCTACACGTGGGACAACGTGGTTCAAGCGCTTGGTTGTGTCCCCAGCAGCCTGAGAAAAACCATGGCCAGTGCCTCTGGATGTCCTGGGGGAGCAGGGGTTCACATCCCCCTCCCTAGAGCTGGAGGGACAGTGATTTACCAGTAACTGTGAGGGACATGCTGATGGGGGTGGGAAGGAGCTAGCCCTCCAAATATCTCCCTGAAAGTCAAGTTAACCTCAGGAAAGCATTGCAAAGGAATAATTTACATGTGAATGATCACCTTTGATTCTCATTTTCTGGGTTGCCTGCAGGCAGGCAGAGGCTGGAGGGCAAATGCTGGTCCTGGTGGGACTGACATGGTGCTGCTGGCTAGTCCTTAGCCCGGAGACAGCTTTGGCAGAGCAGCAAAGGTCCCTGAAGCTCTACTTCTGCTGCCTCATGCTGCCAGCAGGGAGCCTGGAGCATCCTGACCTCTGGGTGCAGATGGGAAAGGAGAGACCTTGTGCCTCCCCTCCTGACACCACAAGCCTCTGGGAGCCCAGTTTTCCTCCTCTTCTCAGGAGAGGCATCTCAGCTTGTGATTATGATGAGGCTGGAGAGGTTGGGAGCAGAGTGAGGCCTGGAGCCCCTCTGTGCTGCCACAGGCTCCAGCAGGTCCAGCACTCTCATCTCCATTTGTTTCTCATGTCACTGCAGTGAGAGAAATTGAACCCTCTGGGGAAGCAACAGAAGGAAATTGTTTAGAGAAGACTGATGCCAGGTTCTACCTTTCTGGGACCAGAGCCCTCAGCCAGATCCCTTCCTCTCTGAGAGCACGGGCAACAAATAACATTTAAAAGACAAACATAAAATATTGTGCTGTTTTGGTGCTCTGGCCGCTTCCCTTTGCTGGTAGCTGATTCCTCCAATAAGATTGTTTCTCAGTCCATTACCCTCAGCATACTTTAATTTCTCTTAGAGAGCCCAATCGCCTGATTTGTTTTGTTTTATTGTCATCATCCCTCTGGCATTTCCCGTGGCCAGGATCTGCAAAGCAGGATGGATACCTTGGTCCCTGCTGAAGAGTGTGGAAGATGCTCTTCATCCTGCAGGATCTTCACTGGTTCTTCCCCATGGACGTGCCTCTGCCTGGAATTTTCACAGCAGGCAGCCCAAGCCCCATGGATATACTGGGGGAATTGCAGAGATGTCACAATCTTTGGTATGAAAGGGAAACCTCATGGGTATCTAAATCTCAGTGCAAGTCAAGCCTTTCCACACCACCTGGTATTCCCATGGAATCATAGGAAGGTTTAGGTTGGAAGAGACCTTAAAACTCATCCAGTTCCACACCCTGCCATGGGCAGGGACACCTTCCACTATCCCAGGTTGCTCCAAGCTCCATCCAACCTGGCCTTGGACACTGCCAAGGATCTAGGGGCAGCCACAGCTTCTCTGGGCAACCTGTGCCAGGGCCTCTCCACCCTCACAGGGAATGATTCCTTCCCAATATCCAGCCTAAATCTTTTGGTGTGAAGCCATTCGCTCTTATTCATCACTGCTTTAGTGCCAGTGCACTGGATTTGGAAGGTCTTTGTTCTCCCAGTCCCCTTATCCAGCACACAAAAGTATCTCAGTATGTTTCTTTTACTGGGAATATCCATAATAGTCCTGATTTCCTGTTACTGGTCAGGTCTTCAGATATCCAGCCATGAACCTCCTTCTCCATGAGCCAGTTTGGACTTGGGGAAGGGCAGTGTGGAGGAGTTGCATGTCTAGAGCAGCTCCAACAAGGGCAGCAGCTCCCTCCAGTTCTAGAATGCCAGGCTGCAATTCCCTTCATCCCTGGGAGCAGAAGGGATCACTGGTCTTGCTGCTGATGCTTCTGGAGACACTGAGTCAGGAAACACAGAAGCATGGATAGTCCTGACAGCAGGCACTTCCAAGGTATTCCAGTACTTTTCATCCTTCCTTGTCCCTTGAGCAGTGGCAGTCACTGTTGGGCAGGTTTCCTCTGCTCTTAGATAGTTGTCTCTGGCAGAGACAATTCCGCCTGCCAGGGCTCTAAGAACCTCCTGTTTATCTTCCTGGAGAGTGTTCCACAGTGCCAGGTCGATATGGGATCTACTGGCTTGGATGCTGGCAGGATGGGCAGTGCTTTGTGGGGAGGCCAGATGGAAGGGAGGAGTCAGCCCAGGACACTGGGACAAGGAGGACCATGTCCTTGGATGTGTTGGGACCTCTTTCCACCTTTGATGGAGTCTTACTGCACACTGACTTTGCCATCCCTCATACTCACCCTTCCTGTGTGAGCTGGATGCTTTTCAGGGAAGTTGTCAGCCCAAGTGGCCTCCACATCTGCTGAGTTTTATGCCTGGTGGAGGTCAGAAGGGGAAGTTATGTTCCCTTCCACTCCAGACTTCCACATTTCCTCTCTTTCTCCTCAAAATTGAACTATTCATCCATCTACCCCAGCAGTTCCCTCTCCAGGGACATTCCTCTCGCTGTCTCACTTTGCCTTTGTTGCCTTTATTTTTCTGGTAACAGGGAAGGTCAGACAGGGATGAAGATCTTCTGCCACATGGAACTGTTGGGCAATGTGGAGGAGATTTTTCCACATAGGCAGTGCCAGATAGTGCAGATCTGATAGATTTCAGGCCAGGAAAAGGCAAAGTTCATGCCTGGCTGTGTCCAAAGTGGAACTGGACACTTGGCAGTAGCTGCTAGTGTCACCCTGAGAACCTGCATATGGACTTCACCCTGCCTACGGTGCAGAGGTTCACCTGAGCCACCTCCAGGTCTGTTCAGAGTCTGGTTTCCATCCAAGAAGTGTCCCAAGAGGGCCTGCCAGGGCTCACCAGGCAGCAACTGGGGGACAAATCTGCAAATCTCCTGCCTGTAGTCAGGACAGGGTTCTTACTAATGGTTTCATATAACCACAGAATCATGGAGAGGCCTGAGCTCTTCTTAGCTTTCAGTCAGAATCATGGAATAGTTTGAATTGGAAGGGACCTTCAAGATCACCTCATTCCAACCCCCTGCCATGGGCAGGGACACCTTCCACTGTCCCACGTTGTTCCAAGCCCTGTCCAGCCTGGCCTTGGACACTTCCAGGGATGGGGCAGCCTCAGCTTCTCTGTACCAGGCCCTCACCTCCCTTGCAGGGAAGAAATTCTTCCCAATACTGAATCTAAATTTGCCCTCCTTCAGCCTAAAGCTGTTCCCCCTGGTCCTATCACTGCCTGTACTTCCAAAAATCGCCTCTGCAGCCTTCCTGCAGGCTCCCTTTAGCACTGCAAGGGGCTCTGAGATCTTCCAGGAGTCTTCTTCAGGCTGAACAACCTCTGCTCTCTGTCTCTTTCCAGGGCAGAGGCGCTTCAGCCCTTGGTGCACCTTCATGGCCTCCTCTGGGACCTCTGAAGTCTACATCTTTCTTGTGTTGTGTTATTGATTTGCAGTAAAAAGCTGGGTTTTGAGAGCTTTGAAAAATGAACGTATGACATGACATAGGTTTTGTTGAGCATGGCTGCAGAACAGCTGCTGGGATGAGCAGAGCTCTGAGGAACATTTCTTCCTGGTGTCATCAGGAGGGGCCCTGGCCCACTGCCCCCAAAGGAGCCACCATCACCTTGGGTGGGACTCTGGCTTGTTGAGCTGTGGTCTCCATACAAACCCTGCAGGTTTCCAAGTATGGGGTTGTTGAGGCCCCTGAGAGGGCAGGGACTGCAGGATGACCTGGCACCATGGTTACTCACCTCTTCTCCTGCTCTTGCTTCTCCTCTCAACCCCCAGACTCCAAATTCAAGGTGAGAGACCAAATTGACTCTCCAGAGCTTCTGAGCTTCCCCCACTGCAGAGAAGACTGGGGTACCCATGGTACCTGTAGTACTGGTGGTTTCTCCTGGCCCACTCAGCTGCTGAGGACAGGAGCTGGCCCTCCTTGTCCCTCAGCTTCTCACTCTTTAAAAGGAACATGGCAATGTTGACCTCCTTTTTCAGGCACTTTGGCGTTCCTGCCCATGGAGAGGGACTGGAATAAGATGATCTTTCAGGTCCTTTCCAACCCAAACCATTCCAGGATCCTCTGATTCTGTGAGAGCAACTCATGAAGGAGCTGCTGTTGCTCTAGGACACCTAGCATCTGGGGTCTTGTGCTCACCATCCCCCAGACCCACAGCTGACTTGTGGGCTTGCTCTGAGCTGCAGGCAGGCAGGTCGAGATTTCCTGGTAGGCTTTGTACATCAGCTTGTGCTGGCACTGTAGCTAAGAGAACCAAGATCAAGGTTTCTGTACTGGAAATGGGGTCCAGAGAGGCTGAAACTTCTGTCCAGGGAGCAGGTTGTAAAAAAAGTGTCTTTTTTTCATCCCCAGACTGTGTTCTCATTCCTAAGCATCTTCACTGGGGAGGAGGAGGCAGTTACTGTGGTCAGAGGCAGTGACAGGAGCAGAGGTAATCCGGGGAGATCCAGGCAGGTACAATCTTAACCCGAGTTCTTTTGGTTTAAGTGTGACTGCGCCAGGCCCTGGAGTCATAGGGTGCTCACTCCCCCTGAGTGCTGGAGCCATCAGCCTCTGCAGGCCTGGCCTGTGTCACAGGACACAAGTCTTGCAGGAGTGGCCCTTCAGACACTGCTGGGAGATCAGTCCCTGCTGTTCCAGGCCAAGGAACAGCCCCAAGGGCAGAGGCACCTGCTGGGGCTGGGCTGGAGTCCCGGGAGGGGCCGCTCTGCCTCCAGATCTCCTTGGGAAGTGGGACTGGGCGAGGGCAAGGGTTTGCTGGTGCAGGTCTGACATGAGCCCTGTCCCTGCCTGTGCCCTATCCCTGCCCCATCCTCCCTGCCCAAGGCAGGCTCCAGAGCCAAGCCCTGCTGTGCCCATGGGTCTGTGCAGGCAGGGACCTGGATTGGGTTTCCTGTGCCCTGAAATCCCGCAAAGCACTGGGCCAAATCCTGGGAAGTAAGCAGGCTGCTTCTGGACACAGATAAGCTGCTGTGACATTTAGTCCGTGCTCCTGCATTCCCTGTCTGTGCCTGGTGTCCTGCTGCTGTCCAGCTGGGGTGTGAGGGGAACCTCACCACTGAACACACTCCTGGAGCTCTGTGAGTGAGGAGGTGGAATTCCCTGCTCTCTTTACAAGTGGAAGACGGATTCTGCCAAGAGATCCCATCCTCCCAGCACAGTCCTGGCCCTGCTCTGGAAGGCTTGCAGCAGGCAGGAAAGTTTTGCTTATGGAGCAGAGCTCAACTCGGATGAACTTCACATGAACTCAACATTTCTTTGGCTGTTTTCTTTCTTGATGATGCAGGCAGGTCAGGATCAGAATCCAGCACTGCACAGGGACCCAAGGCTGCCTTCCTCATGCACCAGCAAGATCACCTCATCCTTCTGAAGTACAGGGACAGCTTCAATCTCTGCTCTCTGTGACCAGGGACAGGACCCAGGGAACAGCTGGAGCTGTGTCAGGAGAGGTTTAGGTTGGATATCTGGAAAGGTTCTTCCCCTAGAGGGTGCTGGGCACTGCCCAGGCTCCCCAGGGAATGGGCACGGCCCTGAAGCTGCCAGATCTCCAGTACCCTTTGGACAGCACTGCCAGGAATGCCCAGGGTGGGATTATTGGTGTGTCTGTGCAGGGCCAGGGGTTGGACTTGTGACCTTTGTGGATCCCTTCCAGCTCTGGCTACTCCAGGATTCTCTAATTCTTGATGTTCAGGCAGGAACACCAGCAGACAGATGGAGCTGTTCTGTGTGACACTGGGACTGTGCTGCTGTAACTTTTTCTCTCCCTGGTCCCAGGGGGTGGTGGGCACCCCATCACAGCACCAGGACTTTAGTGGCCTGCTCGGGGTCACCCAGATGGTCTGTTGGAGAGTTAAATCCCCCTCCTTGTGATGCTCTCACACTTTACCTGGAGATCACTCTTGCTACTTTCCTTGTCTGCATTCAGACCACAGAAAATTTGGGGTAATGGAGCACAGGAGGCCCTCAGGGCTGACGGCTTGTTGAATCAGTGATGGGAAGATGTGACTGCAGCATGAGCCACCCATGTGAACACAGGGACGAGCTGTGGCATCCTAGGCCAGCATGTGGCAGGGCACAGTGGGAACAGTGGGGTTTTCCAGCTCTGTGAGCATCCTGGAAGCTATTGCAGCACACCTGAAAAGCAGGGTGAGGAGAATGGTGGGAAGAGCTGGGTGTCTGAGGAGCATGAGGATATCCCCACCTCCCACCTCACTGCTCAGGGGTGAGGAGGGGGAGGAAGGAGGCAGCAGCACCCACCATGTGTTAGGGCCACCAGCTCTGGAGATGTTTCCCAGTCTCTTGGTGATGGAAGGGCCCAAGCTGGCTGTGTGTGGCTCAAAGGTCCTGCTTGGTGTAACTGTGTGAGCAAGGGCTTTGGGACATCCTGGAAGTGCTGTCTCCTCTCGCCCCTCTGCCACCTCCCATCCAGGAGCCACCTGCAGCTATTGTCCCCTGCCACCCTCGCTCTTTTGAGCTGCAGGGAAGTGATCCCTGTGAGCTGCATGGAGGGACAGGGAGGGCACTACAACTCACCCTTGGTAGGGCTGTACAGCACCTGCCAGTGGAAGTTTGGGTGCTCTTACTTTGCCAGGCTTTAACTGTTTGGGTTGGATTGTTCCATGCTTTTCTGCCATAGGCTGAACTTTCTTTTTCCCTCTATTTTTCCCAATTTTCAGCAGAAGATTGGGAAAAAATGGTAGCTTTGCCAATTTCCTATTTTTCCTCCTGTCTCTTTGTTTGAGGGCTTCTGGTGTCTCCACTCTTTGAAAAAGAGACTTGAAATTTGGCAGGGATGATGCATTCCTCCTGGAACTCAGCATGGATTTGGTCAAACGGTTAGCCACTAGGAAGCATGGCTGGGCATGCCTGCAGGAGCTCTTCAGGGACCAGCTGCTGGTGTCCCCGTTTGCAAAGGGACTCTGGCCATTCTGTGTCCTCCTGTCCCTTTCTCTAGGGACACCTCCTTGTGTAAGTCCAGGTCAGGAGTGGTGGCTGAAGGAGCTATTTCTCAATAACAAGTCTCAAAAGCATTGTCTTTGTCCCCATTTCCCACACATGCCACTGGCTGTGAGTATCATCTGTGTCTCACTCTCAGCAGAGAGAATGAGCAGAGCTCAGGCCAGCACTTGGGCAGTGCCTGGAGGGGAGGAGAAGCTGAGGACATGCTCCTGTCATGTGAGACCTGGGAAAGGTTGTTTGTAGACCTGCCTGTCCCATGGGTGAGCTCAGCAGCATCACAGCCATGCTCGGAGGGACAGAATCACAGAATCATTACAGCTGGGAAAGACCTTCAAGGCCATCAAGTCCAGGCTGAGCAGGCCCTGGTAGCTGGAGGTTTGACCTGGTGATCCCTGTGGTTTTCAAAGTTGCTCTTTTTTATTAGAGTAGAAACTTTTTCTAATTGGTCCTGGGGGCTTTGGAAATTCCCCCACGGAGTCCATTATCTTCAGCTGGGGTTTCTCTACTTCATGGTACCGGTACCTCAGAGCTCTCTGCAGAGAGAGGAATGACACATGAGCTGGGAAAGCTTTGGTCTGATGAAGGAGCAGGCAAGCCCCAGCTGGAAGAAGGCCCTGCTGGTGATTACTGGCCCCAGTTAGTGCAGTTACAAGAGTGCTCGGGCACTTATAGGGTGTTTTCTAGCAAAATGGTGGAAAAAACTGGCTTCTCCTCTTGGACTTCAGGCTTTGGACCCTGACTCAGTGGAGATGCTGTTGTAGCTGGGTGGCAGTGACCCAGCTCCTCTGGTGTTGCTCATGGGTTGGGTGGTGCAGGGCAACGTGGTGGAGTGGTCAGAGAAGATCCGGGTGGGTGCTGGGCAGGGAGTTTATCTGGAGCAGGCAGGGAGCAAATCCCAGCATGAGGCTGTGCCAGGCAAGGGCTTTGCCAGGCTGGGACAGGCTGGCCTGAGGAGGGCCCAATGGGGGTGGCTGTTCTTGGTAGCCGTGCCAGGGACAGTCTGTGGGCAGTTGCCAGCATGCCCAGCACTGCTGGCTGGCTCCTGCTGCGCGCCTTCCAGCAGGAAGCGAGTTTTTGACTCCAGTAACGCTTCCCAGCTGGGCAGCAGCTCCGGAGCTGGGCGTGTGCGTTTGTCTGCTCTTCCATTGTGACTTGGCCGATGTCTCCTCCTCCCCGCCGAGATCAGTGGCTGTGGGCTCCCTTTTGTAACCCCTTTGGGTGCAGCTCTGGAAGTCTTCAGCCTGGTTTCCATCAGAATGCTGGTCCCATCTGGCTGGATGTCTTGGGTGGGACAATGGAATGGAGGTGGGTTTCCACCAGAAAGAACATCCCAGTGGTGCACTGGAGGAGTGGGAAATACAGGTGAGATGTAGGTGGCTGAGGGTGGAGCCCAGCCATAGGCATGGAGGAGTGAGCTCAGGGGACCTCCAGAAGACCTTCTTGGGCCATTTTTCAGCCATTTGATGGTTCTGGAGTAGAGGTGGTTTCCGCCGGGAGGCACATCCCTGTGGCACGTCCTTCCCGGGGGCACCAGGTGGCGCAGGAGGTCAAAGGATTCGGTTCTCTGCAGGTCTGGGAGCAAATGGATTGCCTCCCACTGCTGTCATGAGCCTGCAGGTCTCAGCCCCCAGCACGTGGAGCTGTACCCCCATGCCAGGCCAGCCTCAGCCCCAGGGCAAGGCAGTGGGAATGGGGCTCCATGGAGCCTTGTTTCCAGCAGAACCAGGAGCTGACCGAATCTTTGAACCATAGTGGGGGGCCTGAGTGTGGATCCCACCATGCCAGGAGAAGGCACAGTGATGCAGAGGAGCCACACTTGGGGGGAGAGCCCAGGTGGTGTCAGGGGAGTAGGGAGACAGCGGAACAATACCCTGGGGTGAGGCTGTGACAAAACACATGACATCCCTCTGGCAAAAGGTCAAGCTACCTTGGGCACAGACAGGTGAGTGCTTCCTCCTGGCTCCTGGAAGGTCCTGGGCTTTTTGGTGGGGTGTAGGTACATGGCAGCAGCCCTCAGAACAGCTGGTACACTGCCACCCCAGCCCCCTTCCTTCTCCCAGTGGAACAGCCTCTGGCCTCATGGGCTCTGCCAGCCCCCTGCCCTGCTCCCTCCCCAAAAATACATGTCAGAACCCAAGGAAGGGAACAGTACCATGCTTGGGTGTGACCTTACATCCCTTCTCACAACTCGCAGCATGCCAGCTGTGCCCTGGGCATCTCTGTGCTGAACATCTACCTCCTGCTCTTGTTAGATCCAAAGTGGGCCCCCTGAACCCGCAGGGATACTTTTTCTCCCTTCTTTTGCCTTCAGTGATCTTTGATTTCAGTTGTTGTATGACTCAGCTCCTGCATTTGATCCCTGGAGCAGGGTTTGCACACATGCAGCTGTGGCAGGAGCGCTGCTCATTCCTGGTAGGCCAGGCTGGGATAAGGTTTCCTCTTGACAGAGGGGCAGTGAGTCCCCACAGCTCATCTGCTTCCCCATGTGCAAGTCTGATTTAACCAGGGCATTGTTAGTGGCTTGAAGGTGTCTCCTAGAGCTCTGCTGACCTGCTCCAGCATCTGGGCTTGTGATATCCTGGCAGGAGAGGAGTGGAGCAGCGCAGGTGCCCTCTGGTCCCTCTCTCTCTGCCTGCCCACCCAGACCTGCAAAGGTCTGGCTGGTTGCTGGTGCTGGAAGCCTCAGGCACATTTGGGTGTGGGGCTCAACACTGGTTCTGGCAGTGGGTGTGGGACACGGTCAGTGGAAGGTGATACCATGCAGTTCCCATGAGGGGCAGTCTGGGCACCGACCTTTAGGTCCTGCCTCTTCTTGCTGCTTTTTCTGTGAGCAGCTCTGGTCTGGAGCAGCTCCTGACTCAGCAAGGAGCAGCCAGCAGTGGTTTTAAGCTCCTTCTGGGATGCTGGGCTCCCTTTCTTAGGGGGCCAGGCAAGCACAAGGTCCCAAACCCCTGCAGAGGTTTGCAGGGAACAGGGGTTTAGAGAGTGCAGGGATTTGCTGGGCACAGGTATTTGTAGAACATGGTTTGTCAGGGGACAGCATTTTTCAGGGGACAGGGGTTTTCAGGGGATGGGGGTTTTCAGGGGACAGGGGTTTTCAGGGGACAGGGATTTGCAGGGGTTTGCAGGGGCAGGAGTTCACAGGGAATAGAAGTTTGCAGGGAACAGGGATTTGCAGGCTGGCTGCAAGCTCCCACAGAGCCAGGCCCCAGGGCTGTGCGCTTGGCTTTTGGCACCAGAGTTCTGGCTCTGTCTGCCTCCTCCCTGACAGTGCCAGGGTTTTTGGGTGGTCACAGGGCTGTGATCACAACCAGCACTGCCTGTTGTGTCATGGGTACCTGGCACCGGGCTGACCGCACTGGGCTTCCCCAGGAACTTTGATCATGGCTTGGGGCAGCCTGTCCTGCTCTGTCCTGTCTCCATCAGGTTCCAGTTAAAACCAAATGCATTCTCCAGCCTAAGCTGCACAGCCGTTTGAGCCCTTCCAAAAATGAAACAAATACCCATGGACTGCAATTCGAATTGCAGCTCAATTAGGGCTTGTTCCCAATGTGATCATAAAACCTCCAGTACGAAAACAAACAACCCAACCAAACCACATCCAAGCCTGACAGCATCCTCTGGAATGCCTTTAAAATAACAAGGAGGGCAGAGGAAGATGAAAGCAGTGTGGCCAGTGGGAAGAAGGCTCTTTAGCCCTGAGGGGCAGCCTGGAGGTGGGCTGAGCAGGTGTGGGGCAGGGCAGTTTGGGATGGGGAGAGTACAGAAGTGACGGATGTGATGGAGACGGGCTCGATGGGTACCGTGGAGCTGTGGGTCAGCGTGGAAGTGATGAGCACGACAGAAATGGGGCATCCTGGGGCCCAGAGTTGGGCTGTTCGCAGCAGGATTTCACAGGGCGAGGAAGAGGAAGCCGTAGAGGTGGTTTGGAGCGTGGTGGTTGTTCTCGGAGCGGCTTCGATGTGTGAGCAGGGCGGGGGGAGCACGGGGCAGGGCCGGACCCGGCGGCTGGAATGCGTGTCCCGCGTAACCCTGGCTTGCACCGCATCCAGCCAGTCTGGTGCCGCGGTTCGGGTTTCACGGCGGACTTTAAACCCGGCCATATTTAGCGTGAGCCTCGCTGGCCTGTCAGGGAGGGGAAGCCGCAGCACAACTAATAAAAAAAGCCAAACAAAAACAATGTAATTAAAGAGACTCAGCACTGTGTGTTCCCATAGCAAGAACATTTACCCAAGACTTCCTTGCTCAGATACTTAATGTCAAGCAGCAATTAAAGGCTGGCTTTTTGGCGCGGCGGCGAGGAAGGTTTGCCCTGGCCGGGAGATAGGAGCCCAGGGCTGAGCCATCCCGGTGCCTGTGCCGGTGGGGAGGGACCGGCGGCTTTTGGCACTGGGAGGTGCCCCAGGGACATGTGCGGGTCACACAGGGATGCTGCAGCCCCAGCGGCAGCTCCCGAACCCCTCCAGTCAGACATGCCCTCAGTCTGTAATGCACAGACCCACTCAACTCCATCCCCACAGAAGTTTGGCAGCACAGAAGAGAAAAGTGGATTTTCTGTGGATTTTCTAGGTAGGAACCTCAGGGCAGGACATGCAGAAGCTCTGCTAGGGTAAATCCTTGTGAAAACAGTAAAATAAGCAGAGCTGGGTTTGGTGTAGAAGCTTCCAGCATCTCCTTCCTGACCTAGATCTGTGGATGGAGATTGTGTGAGCCTCTGAAATGTTGAATCTCCTTCTTCAAGGGATGGTTTGGGGTGCCTGGAGCCAGGCTAGGATGCCAGGAGCCCACTGGTGCCTCCTTCACTGCAGCCCAACGTGGTGCTCGTGGGCTGCTGGTGTTGGCTGCATCATCCACCTTGGCTGTTGAGCCAGTCATTCTGCCATGCCCCTCAGCACAGTCCCCAGGGAGAGGTGTCCCCGTGCCCTGGCAGTACTGTGTGAGGTGTGTGTGCAGGAGGATCCCTGTGCATGGGACAGTGGCACTTTGTGGTGGCAGTGTCTGCCTGACAGCATTCCTGACCGTGATGGCAGATGTCACAGGGACACTGCAAATCAAAGTTTGATTTGGGGTACATTTTAGTGGGCATTGAACCACAAGATCCTTCTGGTCTCACTTTTAAGCAGTGATCAGGAGGTCTGATTAAAAAAATAAAGTAAAGCAAGAAGTGGCAGCATTATTGTGTTGCAGCATAGTTTGCTCAAGTGTCTCCACTCCCTTCCTCCCCTAAGGCACTGCTGGACCTGCAGCAGTGGGGTATTTTATGGGATGCTGTCAGCAAGTGATCTACTTGGTTGGCTCTGAATCTCTCTCGGAGTCCTAAAGTCTCTGTCTTTCCCAAATTCAGCCTGTGATTTAAGAGGGAGATGCAGTGGGGATGAGACATTTGGGCAGGCTCTTTTGTGCTGTGCCAGGGGACATGGCTCTTCCTCAGCAGGACACTGCCTACCCCCAGCTGGCCCTGTGGTGTGGGATCTCGTGTGTCCGGCCTGTGTGAGTCCCTTCTGCCACGGCTGAGCGAGGAATGGACCCGGGGGGGCGGGTGGTGGGGGTCTTTGCCATGTGCTCCCAGCACAAGTGTTCCCCAAAGGGTGCAAAACCCTTCTAATTTGGGGAGTAGCCTGGATGGCGCAGGGGGAATGCTCGGAGGGGAACTGCTCCAAGGGGGAATGCTCCTCTTCATCCTCTGGGGAGGTGCAGGGCGCTGGTCACTGCTGGATGTTGCAGATCTCACCCAGGATGTGCTTTTCGTTTGGGTACCAAGCTGCTGGGAGTCAGCTTTCCATTCCAGAGCCGTGCTGCACCAGGGTGGGCTGTGTGTCCATGGGGGTGTTCTCTGCTGCTGCCATGGGCCATGAGCTCCTTGGGCAGCACAGACACACCATGGTGTGCCCAGCAGGGAACAGCAGGGATGATGTGCTGCCATTGGTGCTCAGGGAGTTCTGCACTGACCCAGGGGCCCAACACCACACTGAGCTTCTCTGTGCATTGGGGTTTAACAGCACTAGGCTTCTGGAGCTCCAACAAAAATGTCCTGGCAGGAGCAGCATCTATATAAGTTACTTGTTATTGCTAAACAAAGGAGGCATGCTTGCTTCGGCTCCACTCAAAACAAAACCCAGCAGGTTTGCCAAGTGAGGAGAAAAGAGAAAAGCTGGAGGAAACAAACAAACAAACAAACAAACAAAGTCTGTTTTGGTGCCTTTCCCTGGACCCAGGTTTCAATAAGCAAGTGCATTTTCTAGGCACACAGATGTTCCCATGGAGCAGGAGTGCTTTGTTCTGTGTCTACATGGCCAGGTCACTGCATAGCACCTTGGTGGTCTGCACATCCCACAGTGGGTAACTACTGTGCCTGCTGCTCGCTGAGCCCCACTGCCTTGCAGAGATGCCGATCATGGCATTTGGTCCTAGTTCTGAGCATGCTTTTTTGGTGGATTATGAAATCCCACTCTTTGGAAGGGCTCCCCTACTCATGTTCCGTTTTTAATCCAGCCTCTATTTTGCCAGTCATGAAAAATTGCTTTTGCTTGAGCAAAAGGAGTGGAAAATCCAAATGCATTGGCAGCTCCTCTTCATGCCAGACACGACACTTCTTGTTCATGTCCCTGTGGCTGTAGAGGAGCTGCTCTGAGTGTTGGTCTCTGCTGTAGTGTTGGTGTCCCAGAGTCCACGGCCATAGCTGTGAATTCCTGCTGCACAGGGGTGAGCGTGCCCCTGGATGTGGGTCAGGCCAAGTGTGATCAGGTGTGAAGAGACCTCTCACACTCAAGATTTTTCTCTCAGGAAACACCTGTATGTTGATCTTGCCACTTGATCTCATAGGATCATGGAACAGCTCAGGTTGGAAGGGACTTTAAAGACCATCCAGTTCCACTCCCTGCCATGGGCAGGGACACTTTCCACTATCCCAGGCTGCTCCTTGGACACTGTCAGGGATCCAGGGGCAGCCACAGCTTCTATGGGTGCCCTGTGCCAGGGCCTGCCCACCCTCACAGAGAACAATTCCTTCCCAATATCCCATCTAACCCTGTCCTCTGGCAGTGGGAAGCAATTCCCCTTTGTCCTGGCCCTCCAGGCTCCTGTCCCTCATCCCTCTCCAGCTCTCCTGGAGCCCCTTTAGGCCCTGGAAGGGCTCTGAGCTCTCCCTGGAGCCTTCCCTTCTCCAGCTGAACACCCTCAGCTCTCCCAGTCTGGGTGCAGAGCAGAGGGGCTCCAGTCCTTGGAGCATCTCCATGGGCTCCTCTGGACTCAGTTGCCTGTGTTGGGGGTCCAGATCCGGAGGCAGTTTTGCAGGTGGGGTCTGAATGAGACAGAGGAGCAGATTTGCTGCCTTGCCTGCTGCCCATTCTTGCTGCTGGTCACCTCTTGCTGTGAGCTCCTGGTTGGGGTGAGCTTGGCTGGGTTGGGTTGTCTCTCCCTGGTAACTGATTTTCAGGCTTCTCCTGTCCTTTGCCTGTTCCATCCTTGGATATCCCTGTGGACTGAATTGGAGCATGGTTCAGGAGAGCACCCTTGGCATCTTGTGCTAACACACCACTGACATCCACATGGCTGTGAGGCTTCAGCAAACTCTGCAAGGGCCCAGTCCCTCTTCTGCTCTCAATACCAACCCTCGTCCTTTGAAAGCCATCAGCTTTCATCCTCCATCTTTCAGGGTCCCTTTTTCTCATGCATGGAGCCCTGCTGCTTTCTTGTTTGCTGCATCAGGCTGGGAATGGTGGGAGCAGCTCCCTGGAGTGGCAGCCACCCACACTGACCCCAGGCACTGGAGCCTGGTGCTGAGCTCATGTCAGCTGCTGTGCCCGGAGCCTGCCCTCTCACTGCCACCTTGGGCAGGCACCCGGGAGCTTTTCCTTCCCGCAGCCGGCCTCGGGGGGCAGCAGGGAGGAGGCAGCTTGGGGTGCGGCTGGAAGGTCACTGCCTCCAGCAGCAGCGCCGCTGGCACATGAGCTTTCACAGCCCAGGCTCCTGGTGGTGAGAGCGCTGTGGGATGGCCACCGTGATCCCCACCAGCCACATCATAGAATCATGGACTGCTCTGGGTTGGAAGGGATCATTTATCTCATCTTAAAGATCATTCATCTCATCCCACCCCCTGCCATGGTCAGGGATGCCTTCCACTATCCCAGGTTGCTCCAAGCCCCACCCAACCTGGCTTGGAGCACTTTCAGGGATCCAGGGGCAGCCACAGCTTCTCTGGGCACTCTGTGCCAGGGCCTCCCCACTCTCATGATAAAACATTTCTTCCTTATGTCTGGTCTGGTGACCTGTGGGCAGGGTGGTAATTCCCTGCCTGTCCAGGTGCCCTCTGGGCTCTGCCATGGGGCACAGCAGACCTGTCTGTCAGGGACTGGTTCTCAGCTGGAGACTCAGAGAGGCTACACACTTCAAAAAAATGCACTTGAAATTGTACTTGAAATTATTAACACTTTTTACTAGGCCAAGATCTGCAGTGTTGTGAACATTAACATTTAGAACGCCACATTATGAACCACCCAGGGGATTTGCTTGTGTTCGATGCTGGAGGAAGGGAAAAAATGAAGGTGCCTTATGCTCATCCATGCTCATGTGCTTTTTTAAAAAAAAAGAAAACCACCTCCATTGCATTGGTTTCCTGAGACAAAATCATACTTAGAGACAAAATCATACTTAGAATCACTAAGGTTGGAAAAAACATTTAAGATCTTCAAATGCAACAACTGGCACTGCCAAGGCCACCACTAACCCATGTCCCCAAGTGGCACATCCACACAGCTTCTAAATCCTCAAGGGATGGGGACTCCACCACTGCCCTGGGCAGCCTGAGCCAGTACCTAACCAGCCTTTCAGGGAAGAAATTTTCCCAATACAGCACAGCTTCAGGTAATTTCCCCTTGCCCTGTCCCTGTTCCCTGGGAGCACAGCCCAGCCCCCTCGGCTGTCCTCTCCTGTCAGGGAGTTGTGCAGAGCCAGAAGGGCCCCCCTGAGCCTCCATTTCTCCAGGCTGAGCCCCTTTCCCAGCACTCTCAGCTGCTCCTGGTGCTCCAGCCCCATGCCCAGCTCTGTTCCCTTCCCTGGACACGCTCCAGCCCCTCAAGGTTTTTCTTGTCATGAGAGGCCCAGAGCTGACCCCAGATGGATGTGACTAGCCCCAGCTCATCTTTCCAGGGAATCTCAGCCTCTTCCATGGAGAGAGTTTGCTGGTGGGTTTATGGCACTGCAAATCTGATGTCCACATCACTTCCCTGATGGTCACAAACACATCTCCCATGGCCAGAGACCTGAAGTGCCGGAGCAGGCAAAGCACCTGTCCCCTGCTTGCAGACTGTAGGACAGTAATTAGCAACAAGAACCAATTGTGGCTGGGATAAATTTAGTTTGGCTTGCACTGAGATTCTTGAGGAAGAGGAGGTGAGATCTCCTCCCACACCACCCTGCAGGATGGGGCATTGCCATGGGTGAGCTGGTGTTGGCTGGTTGGCCCCTGAGGGCAGGACATCTGTAGGTGCTGTTTTCAGCTATCAGTTGCTCCAGGGCAAAGCTTAGCTCTAGATAAATCAAGACCATTCCACTGAGTCCAGATGACTCATAACCACAGGGCAGGAAACTCCATTATCTTGGGGGCAGCTGGTTTAATATACATAGATGTTAACTCCTGAGCACTGAATAATTTCCATATCTTCTTATTAAAAGCAAATCTGAGGAGGGAAAACAGTGAGAAATTTCTCGGTCTCTGTTTCTGCCATCTCTGAGAGAGCTTCCTCCCAGTTGTGCAGTCTGCCTGCACTGGGTCATTTGTCATGTATTTTAATTGGCAGAACAAAGGACTTTCTCTCCAAAGCACCACTCCATTTTAAACTCAGATTCTGCAATGGAGCAGGGATCTGTTACAACAGGGTCTGCTCCAGCTTCTGTAGAGGGAAGAGCATTCTGTGTGGGAGAGCATTGTAGCCTCTTCGAAGAAAGGGAGCCACAGTGCAATTTACACATCTTGTTGATGAGCCTGCTGAAAGAGCCACCTTCACCTCTGAGCAGCAGCTGGAGGTGAAGAGGAGAGAGAACCTGGGCAGCAGGGAACTCTTAAACACAAGAGAAAGGGCAAGGTTTTGCTGGAGAACCTCTCAAGTCAGTTATCTTTCCTAAATATGCCAGGCAGTGCTTTGCATCTCAGGCTTGGCCTCAAGGTGTCTCTTCCTGCCAGAACAGCTCTGCCTGCTCAGGCACAGGTGGCTTTTCTCTCATCTCTGTGCACCAGTGACAGCAGAACTGTGCTGCTGTTCTGCCCCTGTGCCCTGTGGGATCCTGTCCCTGCCCTCTGCAGAAGGCTGTGTGTGAGCCCTTGGCATGAGGAGCCGTCAGGAGAGGCCATGCCAGGAGCTGCTCCCTGTCCATGATGACGTAGTGTGCACTGGCTGAGGACCTCATGTCTAGAGCCAGGCAGGTCCCAGAGACTGCAGGACTGGTTTTCCAGTCCTTCCTTGCATTGTGCAGGTCTCTCCCACCATGGTGACATGCTCCTGGATGCTGATCCCTTCCTCCCCACCAGAACCAGTAGGATTCTGCTGCTCAAAACTCACCCACTCCCATGTGGCTTCTCAGGGGTATTTTGCCACCGGAAGTGACAAAAAACCTGTCTGCTTTTGCAAATGGACATGGTTGGTGTGGTTGGTGCTCAGTGTCTGATCCATGAAGCCCTGTGTTCAGATAATGTCCATTCCTGGAGTAACCCAGGGCAGCAACTTGACATCGTGTCTTGGCCACACTGGAGACCTCTAAATCCACAGGCTGAAGCTGGTGAGATGAATGATTGCCAGGAGCCAACCTCCACTCTTAAATATCACAGTAATAAAAGGTAAAATCATTAAAGTCCTTCTGCAGCCCACTGTGCTTCATCTGAAATGAGGACGACAAAGAGCACAGAGTGAGGAGTTATTAATAATCTGTCTCAGGATGATGGCTTTATAAACATCCTTACCACAGGCACAGCCTCACTGGAATGTTTTAGTTTAACCTTCAGCCAAATGTCATGCTTTTATCACACTGGATATTTAACCAATAAAGCAAGGGGGGGCAAGACTTTGCCCCTATATATCTGATCTTATACACAGAAAGATGGCATCAAAACTGAGAGAAACTGTATTAAGTGTAGCCATGCTAAATGCTCCTTAGACCTGATGCTCCTCCCTGGGAACTGTGCCCGAGCTCCAGCAAGAAGGGGATCAGATGTTTCACGCATTGGAAACCCTCCAGGCCGCAGGGGATGACTCATGGGCAAAAGCCCCACACAGTGACAAGGTCACGTTCACACCGAAGCAGGGGATTTTGACTGGTGGGATGAGGTATTGATGGAGTCAGGGGGGTCCTGGCTGCAGGGAGAGGGACAGTTCCCACTCTGGAGAGCCCCAGAAAAGACACCACCTTTCCTTGTGACTTGTAGATATTGAAAATAAGAATCAAAATCATGTCCCAATGGCAGGGCAATGGAACCAGATGGTCTTCCAACCCAAACCAGTCTGTGAATCTACAAACAGAGAGGAGAAAAGATTTTGTAGGTTAATGGATGGAGAAGGTAAGAAGCGGCTGTGAAGCTTGGATCTCTTGGCTGGGGTCCTTGGTCCCCGTCAGGATCTGGCATTGTCTGGATGCCCTTAGAAATGGCCCTTAATGTTCCCTGCTCCCACTTCCCTTCCAGAGAGAGCCCTTTTCTGGAATAACAACTCAGAGAAAAGTCATGTACCAAAAGGGCTGGGGGATGGTGGTAAGTGCAGGACACCCTTCCTGTATTAGGGTGGGTGTGGAGTGGGTACCCGAGGCTATCCCGAGCCAATGGTGATGGACAGCACTCACCCAGCACAGGCCTGGGGGCTCGGGGCCCTGCAGCCTCCACTGCTGAGGGGCATCCCTGAATGGGGCAGCCTGTCTCTGTAGGAGCTGGATGGTGGGGACAGTGTGGAGAGATTGCCCTGGTGAGATGGATCCAGACCAGTTGAGGAGCTGAGCAGCCCAAGGTTGCTTTGGGCATGCCAGCTTGTGTCTGGATGGAAATGTCTTACCTGCAGGGATCATACAAGCCCCTTGGCACCCCTGCAGGGCCAGCAGCAGTGGTGGGGAGGAGTAATAGATCTGTCTCAGCTGAAAACAGACGGGTGAGGGCATTGCTGGTACTGGCATCCACCTTGCAGCTGCTCACATTGGTGCTGCCTGGGAGTGCTCTGGCTCTCCTGATTCCTGTCTTGGTCCTGACAATACAGATGTGCTTCTGCCTTTCTGGCACATCCTCCATGCCTTAATTTCCCTCCTGGCTTTTTCCCAGGTCATCCTCCCCTAAAATGACGCAGCAGATGCGGGACCTGCAGCTGGCACAGGCCAGGAAGCCACCAGGCCCCTCCTCCCCTAACGCGGCCAAGAGGCTCTACCGAAACCTGTCCGGGAAATTCCGTGTCAACTACACCTCCTTCGACGAGGGCAGCCTAGTGGGACGGGGCGAGAAGGAGAAGCTCCGCAAATCCTACCTGGTCAGTGCCTGCTGGCTCCATCCAGATTGGGACGGAGGGTCCATGGTGACTGGGGGTCCCTGCGTGGGTGGCGCTGGAACCTGGGAAGGAGCACAAGAATGTGTTAAGTGAAGCTGTAGCCAGTTCAGTTTGAGCTGGTTCAGGTGTTTGCTTGGCATCATCCAGATGTGTCTGCAAAGAGCTGATGCTCCCAAGCCCTTAGGATGAGGGCACCTTATCCCTGATTGGGTTCATGGGGAGCTAGTCCAGGGGGGGCCAGGGTGTTTGGTGGGATGGAGGAGGGTGTCCTGTGCTCAGCCCAGCTGCATTTCTCATTTCACCCAGTTCCAGAGCAATGCTGCCCTCTTTGAGGCTGTGGAGCTGCAGGACCTCGACAGGGTGCAGGAGATGCTGAAGCACTACAGCCCTGAGGAGCTGGACTTCAACACCCCCAACAGTGAGGGGCTCCTGCCCCTGGACATCGCCATCATGACCAACAATGCTCCCATCGCCAGGGCCCTGCTGCAGGCGGGAGCGAAGGAGAGCCCACACTGTGAGCTGGGAGAGGGAGCTGTGCAGTGCCCATCACCTGGGTCTCCAGTGGGGTGTAGTGGGGCACAACAGGCACTGGAGGCAGGTGGGGAGGCGATCACTGGGCTCTGGGAGACTGCAGGCTGCAGCAGGGTTCGAGGGGAACCGTGCACTCAAATGGACCCCAACACGGGACACGGAGGGGAGGATGGGGTCTCGGGGTGGGGATTCATTGCCAGCAGAGGCAGAGCTTGCCCTAACCACCTTCTCCTCCCTTTCCTCCTTGGCCCTACGGCCTTGCCCACCCTCCCACAGTCGTGAGCCTGGAGAGCCGCTCGCTGCACCTCTCCACGCTGGTGCGGGAGGCGGAGCAGCGCGTCAATGAGCTGATGGCACAGGTGGTGAACGAGGCGCCCAACGCTGACTGCTCCGAGAAGGAGAAGCAGCTCAAGGCCTGGGAGTGGCGGTTCCGGCTTTACAAGCGCATGAAGGCAGGGTTTGAGCATGCCCGTGAGTGACCGCAGGAGGGCTGGGGGGCGGTCCCTGCTCCGGGGGAAGGAGTGGGGATGTGCCTGGCGCTAGCACCCATCCCGGGGTCCCTGCACCCTGTGGCCGGGACTTGCAGTGTGGGTGCATGGAGGGGGAGAACGTGTTCCATCAGGGGATATGTCCCTGAGGCCCAAGAGGGACATGGGGAGGTTCAGAGCGACTGTCCTCACTGTAGCAGTCCCTGCACTCTCTGTCCCCAGGAGTGCCAGATGCCCCCAGCAGCGTCCACCTCTCTGTGGCCAGCAGCTCCTCATTGCAGGTGACCTTCTGGGAGCCCCTGAGTGTCAACTCGGCCGTTGTCACCAAGTACAAAGGTAAGACCAGGATCCCTGCAGCAAGCGGGGTCACACAGCCACAGCAGGTGCCTTGCACCCCTTGCACCCCCTGTCAATACAACAGAGCCATGGGCACTGCTGCCAAGCCCCAGTCAGGCCACTTTTGTGCTGGAGCACAGAAGAGGTCAGGGCTGCTGGAGAGCCTGGCCACCACCAAATCCTCAGAGCTAGATCAAACATCATCATGCACCAAGGCAAAACTTGGGGTGTCACTTGTTGGCTGCCCCCTCATCCTGCACACTGGGAAGACTTTGTTGTCCTGCACCCCTCACCCACTTAAACCAGATACTTTTGGTTTCTGGAAGAATTACTTCCATCCTCCACTTCTGAGCCACCAATTAAAGGTGCTGACCCCATCTTATGTGGCTTGGTGAGGACAGCAGCTCCCCATGACCTTCCCCCTCTATGTATTGTCTTTTCCCCTGCCTTCACTCCACTGCCTCCATCTGCTTTCTGCAGTCCCCCTGCAGCTGCTCTCTGTGACATGCTGCCCCAGCCCTGGTGGCCTGTCCCCACTCCAGGGCCTCATGGCACCTTGGGGTCTCTCCTTGCAGTGGAGTGGAGCTGCTCCCCCACCTTCTTGCCACTGCTGGGAGAAGCTGTGATCAACAAGCTAAAGGACCTGCACTTCACCATCCAGGGGCTGGTGTCGGTGAGTGCTGGGGGTGCCTACAGTGGGCAGGGCTTGGCAGGGAGCTGGGAAAAGCCACAGGCCATAGTGCAGCCCACGGGAATGGGATCAGCACTGGCACAGGCTGACCAGGGTAGTGGTGGAGTCATCATCCTTGGAAACATTCAAAAGACATGTATTTGGTACTTGGGGACATGGCTTAGTGGTGGCCTTGGCAGTGGTTGAACTCAGTGATCTTAGATGCCTTTTCCAACCTTAATGATTGTTTCTGTGATCGTTCTGAGCAGGAACAACAGGATTGTGCCAGGCTGCATGCCTTGGGCACAGCCTGGGCAGAGCCCAGAGTGTAGGGCTGGGAGAGGCATCTGTCTGCCCCGCACGGCTGCAGCCACTGGCAGCGGGGACCCTCCCTGACAGAGTGCCTGAGGACTCAGCAGTGACAGGCAGAATGGGCCCATTCACAAATGCCTGATTTATTCTCTGTCCCCCATCCCACTCCTGTCTCCACCCAGGCTCTTTCTGGGCAGTAAATCAATGCCTCATTCCTCTGCCACCTGCACAGTCCAACCCTTCTCCTCAGCCTCAATGTCACCGAGACGGGGGACCAGCCCCATTTCCAACTTCGGGAGCTTGGCAAGGTCATGGCTGGTGGGACTGTGGCTCCCTGCTGTTTTATCTCCCTGAGAACCACAGGAGCCATGCCTGGGCCAGCACCGGGGACATGGGGACTGCAGTGGGATGGAGCTCAGGATGGGAACAAGGGCAGGTGCTGGGATAAATGGGGTCACCCTTACCCGGGGTAGGCAGGCAGGGAGCACTGATTCGAGGAGCAGAGAGCAGCCTTGGTGAGGTGAGAGGGGCTTAGGCACAGCAGCAGTGCCGAGCCCAGGAGCACTGTCAGGGCGGGAGCTGCCCTCAGAGTGGCAGGAGGGGGTCGAGCAGAGCCTGGAGCAGCATTGCTGCAAGGAACTGCTCCAAGCCCATCAATCACACTCTCAGAGCTGCTTCACAGGCTCCCGTCGCCTTCATGAGTGCCTGGAGGCCTGGCAACGTCTGGCAGTTTTACTGGGCTTTAATCAAAGGCTTTAATCACTGTCACTGTGCTACAAGCCCTTGACAGTGCTGGGCCAGCTCCCTCTCTCCAGGGGCTGGATCCTTGCATGCCCCAGAGGATCACCAGCACCCCAATCCAGAGAAGCACTGAGTCTTTCAGGCTGGAGCATCTCTGGCGAGGGGCATTTGCACTGTCCAGTCCTTCCTCTGTGTGCCCCAAAACCACCAAGCAGGGCCACAGGGATTCTTCAGTGTCTCATAATAAGGACTTTGTACAGGAGGGGAGGTAAGAGCCAGTGGCTCAGGCTGTGGGCTCCCAGCTGAGTGGTCCTCATGGTGTACCAGAGCAGTGGGCTGGGGGAGTCCTCCCTGCCTCACCTGCCAAGGCGGGAGAGGCGGGGCATGCTGAGTGTGCTGCTCTCCTTGCAGGGCACAGCGTACCACATCCGTGTGTCTGCCTACAACATGAAGGGCTGGGGACCCCCGCAGGCCTCCATGCCCCCCTTCGCCATCCCTTCCAGTGAGTACCCCAGGAACACTCCCACGGGAGCCAGCACAGGACTGGGGGGACAGGGCAGCTCCCTGTGCCATCCAGTGGTCCCTCTCACTGCTGGGATGCAAGCGAGCAGACCCAGAGGCAGAGGCGGAATTTGGAGTCTCAGGCCAGGCAGCGAGGCTGTGCCTGGGGTCTGGGATGCTGCCTCCAGCCAACAGGTGCTTTGCCAAATAGTGATTTTTCAGCCTTGCATTATCCTTGCTGCCTGGGAAAGGTGGAGCCATTTCAGGCCACCCGGATCAGCTCATCCTACAGAGGAAGCCAGGAGGTGGCTGATGCAGCACTCAGAATGGTCCTGGGTGTCAGGGGCCTCTCACTCTGTGCCACCACATTGTCTCTCCCATCCAGCCCAGACCCAAGGACCTGCATTCCCCTGCCATGGAGCTGGGATGGGTGTCACAAACCCCAACAGAGACCAGCTCTGGGCTGTCAGCACTCTCCTCCCGTGCTGGCTCCAGGAAGAGTGTGAGCATACAACCACTCGATGTCACACAAGGCACCCCAGAGTGCTGGGTGGACAAGGGCCAGGAGGACTGAGCTAGAAGGAGTAGCCCAAAGGGTGAAGTTCAGGACTGAGGGACCTCCAAAACAGCCTCTGCCACTTGTCACCAGTCCCAAAACAGGTGCCTGTGTGGTGTCCCATGGGATTGGTGCTGTGAATGAGTAAGGGGCAGCCCCGAGGGAGGCTGAGCTTGTCCCAAGGATCAGGCCATGGAAGCACATCCTGTACCACCATGCTGCAGGCACCCAGGGAGCAGGGCTGCTGCTTCCAGTAGCAGTGAGGGCACCGAGAACAGGTGGAGGTGAACAGTGATGGGTCAGAGATGTGCAGCACCATGCACATCTCTGACTGCAGGTCCACAGAGCACTGAAATCACCAAAAAACTTTTGCATGTCTAGGAATGCACATAGCGAGGGCACAGCAGTCCACTACCCTGGCTTTATCTTGTCCCTATCATGTTTGCACCCACTTTAAAACCATTTGCCACCTCACACAGGTCACATTCCCTGTGACCAAGATTCAGGTGGCATCAATTGTGTGGCTGAAGTGCATCAGACAGGAGTGGGCTTTATTTATTTTTATTGCCAGTAATATTTCTCCCTTCAGTAGAGATCCCTCCCTGGCCCAGCAGAATATAGTCTGGCACCTCCCTGGGTGTTTTTAAAGCTACTAAAAATAGCAGCAAGTTCTAGCCAAAGTTAACAGAGCTGAACTTTCCATGGAAAACAGCAGCAGGCAGGACACAGGGGGTGTTTAAAGCAATTAATACAAAGTTGAGGGATAAGAGCCGGCAGGTCCCCAGCCCTGCTCATGGTCCTGCTGCTGTCTCACAGTGGGTGGAACTGGCAGGACTTTATTTATGAGTTTGTTGAGGTAGGACCAGTGCCCAGCACTCACCTGGAGTAACTGAGGAAGACCTGGAGGAAGAGACTGGAAAGAATTTTTTTTTTTAAAGGCCAGTGAAGTGCAGCAGCAACAGACAGAACCTTGTTCCTTCCCTCTCGTGTGTCCCTGCGATGCTGTGGGGAGGCCGGGGGTGGCTACAGGGTGCTGTGCAGAACTGGATGTTCCTGGGAAGAGTGGCACAAAACTGGGGATCTCCCAGCACACCCAGAGGTCCCCAGCACCCACAACTGCTGCCATGCTTTGGCTTGGGAGGAACACCCAGATGATGTGTGAGGAGGGGATGGGAACCCTTTTTCCCCCAGGGCAAGGGGTCTGGGGGTGATGCTGGTCTGTCCCCACAGACTGGCGCGAGTATGACGGCCGGGCGCCAAGGCGGAGGGGGCAGGCTGAGGCTCTGGACCATCTGCTGGCCCAGGTGAAGACTGTCCACCAACACTGCATTTGCCATGGTGAGCCCACAGCACAGCACAGTGCTCCAGGGAGGCTGGGGTTGGGGGGGGGGGGGGCTCAGCTGAGGCCCCCAGGGTTGTGGTATGATCCACAGAGCTAGGGTGGTGCAAGAACAGGTCTGTGGATGGATGAGCAGAGCAGGGAGACAGCTCAGGCAGTGGAGACCTCAGCAGAGCCTTCCCAAGGGGTTGGCATCAGCTCTTCATCTCCTGCTGCATCATCCTCTGCTCTCTGCTCCACAGAACCCTGCAAGAACCAGCCCCAGAGCAGAAAGCATTCGGTCTCCAAGAGCCTCAAGCATCTCTTCCATCCTGGCAGCAAGTTTCTCAAGACACTGAAGCGGTGAGAGGCTCGTGCACAGGGTTGGTGAGAGCCCCTGCCCCGGCAGGGGAGCAGAGCTGCCCATCCTGAGACCTGTGTCTGCACACTGGGGCTGAGGGTGCTCAGAGCAGAGTCTGCACTGGGGGTGAGCTGGTGATGTCAGTGGAGATCAGTCCCAAGGCCCAGAGATGAAAAGTTCTCTTGGTGTCTCCATTTGGATTGACCAAGCTCTGCTGGTGCCCAGATCTCTGCACCACCTGAGGGTGACCTGGCACCCCACCTTGTCCAGGCCCAGAGTGTTCTCTGCACAGTCTGGCCCATCTGTGTCCCATGTGCTGCAGGGTCATGGGCCACAGTATCTGCCAGGGCACGTTGGATTCCTGTGCCTCTTCCCACCAGCCGCAAGCCTCTTCTGCCACGGGCTGTTGGAGAGAAGTGGAGACCTGGGGCAGGGCATCTCCTCTTCCCTCAGGAAAGAGAACCTTTGGGAGGTGGAGCTGGCAGCTGGGGGTAACACTGAAGTCTGTCTTCCCTCCCATGCAGAGGCCTCTATTTGACAGCCATCTTCTACAAGGATGACAACATCCTGGTGACCCATGAAGACCAGATCCCCGTGGTGGAGATTGATGACACCTACTCGTGCCTGCTCATGCAGGATTTCCTCTGGCTTACCAAGGTAGGTGGCTGAGGTAGCCTGTGCTTGGGCAGAGGTCCAGGAGTGCCAGGGTGACCCCGGCAAGCATCAGGCAGCACCAGTGTCCCTCCAGCCCAAACACTGGGGCTTGGCAGTGCAGGCAGCCCATGGACTTGCTGGGGTTCAGCACGGACCAGGAAACTTCCAGGGAATGGCATTTCATCCCAAACCCTGGAAGCCAAAGATGGGTGACAGAGCAGTGCCACACCAGACAGGCTGTGTGCCAGGGTGGCTGGGCACTGCCTCTCCACAGGAATGTCAGTGGCTGTTGAAATGCTTCCCCTCAGCAATCTGCCATGGCACCTCTGCCTCTGCTGTAGGATGCACAGGGAGCTGCTGCTAGCTCCTCCAATGTCAGCAGACTTAGGGAAAGGGCATGTGGGCAGCTCAGGGCCAAAATAATTTGCTGGGTGGTTCTTACCCACTGATGGAGAGTGCTTTCTTCTCCCTCCCCACCCTGGCCAACTTGTATTCAAACTTAAGGTTTCAGTCCTAGATGAAGATGGATGTCTGAATGGACATGGCTCAGGGATGCCCTTAGGTACAGACTCTGGAGGCATCTCAGTGCCTGTGGCACAGGGAATTATTTGCACCCCTGCTGAGAGGTTGTAGAAATGCACCCCCACCTTAGTGGGTGTTTCCATATAAGGAGGGGTTTAAGGCTCACCCCTTGCTGTTCTAAAGGACCCAGAAACTTTCATGCTCTTTTCCCAGTAATTGGCCAGGTGCCAGGCAGAGATACTGGGTGGGGCCTAGACCTGTACCTCAAAACCTGCTGTCAATTTCATTGGGCAAGGTGCCAAAAAGCCCACCTGAACCATCAAGTACTTAAAAGACTGCACAGAACTGCTCAATTGCTTTTTTGCACTGCCTTAGCAGTGTAAGAGTGTTTTCAACACTGTGTTCGACTTATATTTCTTTTGCTTGATAATGTTTATTATTTTTGTCATTATTAAACCCTTTTCTTTTACAAAGCATGTCCAGAGAAGTTGTCTCCTACTATTAAGCCACTCTGAGAAGTTGTGGGTCAGCCCTCAGACTTGATACAGAGGTTATTACACTGTGGCCAGGTGTAAGACTGTATCAAGAGGTGCTGCACACCCACTCACATTCCTGACCAACTCAGAGAGGCAAAGGATTTCCCCAAAACCCTCTGGTGTGACCCAGCTGCAGCGGTTGACACTCTTTGATGTGTGCAGGTGTCATGTATGTGGGATGAGATCCTGTGGCTGCGGCAGTGTGTCACTGTGTCCCAGTCCTCCTGCTCCTGCATCCTGCAGACACGCTTCAAGATGCTGCTGGCCATCTCGCAGATGCAGGTGAGGGTCAGCCTGGGTGGGGAACAAACACTTTAAGTTTGAGCTCCCTTGGGAGCAGCATGTGTGGGTACCACAGTCAGGATAAACCCAGGATCTGCTGGCCATGACTGTGTGTCCCTGCCTCATCCTCCATGGGACAGTGAGGCACCAGCTGTCATGGCAGTCTCATGGAAAGGGGCTGGGGATAATCAGGGTGTTTTTCTGGGGAGACTGGTGTCCAGGAGGCAGCTGCAGGCACATCCCAGCTGCCCAGACCCACCGTGCTTCCAGGATGTCCCCTGACCCTCTGCTTTCTCCTGCCTTTCCACCCTGTTGCACAGGGGCTGCTGGGCATCCAGGACCTGGGGCAGGTCTTCTTTGAGCCCATCAAAGACAAACAGGGCAATATCCTCATCGTCACCCTGAAGGAGGTGAAGACCAACCAGACCTTCGAGAGTGTCCGCTGGGTGCCCATCTGCAAGCTGCAGACCAGCCGCAAGTCCGTGTCCTCCCCGGAGGAGCCCACTGCTCTGGACATGCTGCTCATCTCCCTCCAGGTGTGTCTTGGGGCAGGGATTACAGTGGGCTCCCCTGGGAAACACCAGTGCTCCCTGCTCCCCCTCAGCCTGGAAAGGTCACAGCAGAGGGGGAGCAGAGCCCAGCCAGCCTCCAAACATCCCATTGTTTCAAGGGGAGGCATCAAGGTGATGCCAGGCTCACCCTGGCAGCGCTGGGTTGTCTTCCTGTGCCCTTTCCTTCTCCAGCTGGACTGGCTGTGCTATAGCCTCAGCACGAGCCCCAGTGTGAGGATGTGCTCAGTCCAGCAGTGCCTTTGTTCCCAGGACAAGCTGGCCTATCACCAGCGGAGCAGCCATGCCCTCTCCACAGGCCTCTACCTGGGCTACTTGAAGCTGTGCAGTGCCGTGGATCAGATCCGAGTGCTGGTGCCAGAGCAGCTCCCCAACATCCTGTGCCATGTCAAGATTCGCTCCAACCCAAACATCTCCAGGTGGGATTTGCAGGGCAGCTCAGCCAGGGCAGCCAGGCAGCTCTGTCCCACCCACCCAGGCTAACAGCATCCATCCAGCTCCTGCTTCAGCAGCAGCCTAATATTCCCACTTATCTCTGCCATGCAGCACTCTCAGGCACAGGACGGGATTGTTAGGATGTCCTGTGTGGGGTCAGGGCTGAACTCGACAATCCTTGTGGATCCCATCCAGCTCAGCATATTCTGGGATTCTGATTCAGCCTAGAGCAAACCAAGTTCCCTCCACCTCTCCAGCATCGCTGGGGATGCTGCACTGTGCGGGAGAGGAACAGGCAGGCAAACAACCTTCAGAGAAATTGTGTCCATGTGCACCCCAACTGCTCCCCTCTTCACTTGTCTCTCTGGCCCTCTGCAGGGAGGAGTGGGAGTGGCTGCAGAAGATGGCCAGCATGGAGGAGCCTCTTCCCACAGAGCCAGAGGCTGACAGGTCCCAGAACCCTTTGTTTCAGGAGCTCCAGGTGGCCATCAAGGAGCTGATGACCCTGGTGAACATCCCATTGCAAGAGGTAGAGGCAGGAGCCGAAGTCTGGGGCAGAGGGAGGGGACGGGGCTGGGAGCATGGTGCTGGTGGTTGCAGCAGGTGGGGAACTGCATATCTGGCCCTCCTTGTGGGGCTGGAGCCCCCAGATTTTAGTGCTGTGCAAACAGTAGGTGAGTGGTCAGTCTGCCTGCCCAGGGACAATGTCCACAGGAGGTGTTTGTCCTTCCCATGCTGTACCCCAAAGCAACAACAGCAAATCTGGGTTTGTTACTGCTGCCAGTGGTTTGATCCTGGGCAGCACGGGAGTAGCCCAGTTTTGCCCCTCCAAAGCAGCTTGGTCCCTGGCCAGTGCTGGGCTGGAGCTGCAGCCTCTGGGGCCAGACTGCATGGGGAGAAATCTTCTTCCACCCTGCCAAGTATCTGCTGGGAAGCAAGCCACCAGCACCAATGACAGACATGTGCTTCTGGCTGGGCAGCTGGGAGGGCACCTCCCTGCACATTGCTGAGCCAGTGCTGGTGACACATTTTTGACACCCTGCCATGGTGACTTTGACCAGAAGTTTTGAGACTTTTAGGAAAAATTAAAGAAGAAGTGATGAGATTATGCAGATTATGCCAGAAGCAAGGAGCCTCTGGTTGTGTGCTGAAGCTGCAAGTGTCCCGTGGCTGCAGGTAGTCCCAGGACCACTCTGTGAACAAGGACTGGGGAGAGGACCCACCAGGTGATGTGTGCAGCTGTTACCTGCACTGTCTCCTTGCAGGCCAAAGACTTCCGTCTGTACAGCCAAGAGGTGCTGGACTTTGGGGATCAGGTCTCCTTCCTGCTGCTGCTGCCTCCATCAGATGACGTCTGCACTGCTCCGGGCCAGAACAACCCCTACACCCCTCGCTCTGGCTTCCTCACGCTGCCACTGCAGATCTTTGAGCTCGGTGAGGAGAGGGAATGCCAAAACCCAACCCTGCTGGTCCCCCTGTCCTCTGAGCTCTCCTGAGAGCTGGGCTGGGCAATGGGGTGGCTAGAGTGGGGAGGAGGGAATGGAGGGGTGTACTGAGGACTGTCCAGGTGGACTAATGGACAGTGTTGTCTCCTCATCGTGGGTGACAGGTAGGAGCCTGTAGGGCATCCACAGCCTGAGACCTCATGTTCTTCATCCCCCCTCTCATTTCCTCTTCCAGTCCACTTCTTCACATACGACAGGGAGTTCATCACGCAGTACTGCCAAGTGTCCGCCCTGCTGGAGCTGGAGTCACTCCTCTCCCAGCAGAGCCTCAGGGAGGCTTTTTCTGATGCCGAGCTCTCCACTGCCAAGCAGAGGCACCAGCAGGTTCAGGACTACATCCAGGTATGGCGTGGGAGTGCCCCTGACCTGCCAGGACTCAGGCAGCAGCATCTGCCCCAGGGCTGTTTCCTGGTCATGGTGGCCCTGGGGGATTTCTCTGATGTGGCTCATGGGCAGCAACAGGCTGGTCTTTCATAGATTCATGGAATGGTTTGGGTTGGAACAGACATTAAACCTCATTCAGTTCCACCTTCCACTATCCCAGGTTGCTCCAAGCCATATCCAGCCTGGCCTTGGACACTGCCAGGGATCCAGGGGCAGCCACGGCTTCTCTGGGCACCCTGTGCCAGGGCCTCAGCACCCTCCCAGGGAACAATTCCTGCCCAATATCCCATCCATCCCTGTTCTCTGGCAGTGGGAAGCCATTCCCCCTTGTCCTGTCACTCTTTGTCCTGTCCACCCAGACCCTTGTCCCAAGTCCCTCTTCATCTTTCTTGGAGCTCTGTTAGGCACTGGAAGGGGCTCTGAGGTCTCTCTGGAGCCTTCTCTTCTCCAGGCCGCAGTTGCTTTATTGAGCAACCTCTTATTGCAATGATCACATTAAAAATCCTGAGGAGAGACCCAAAAGCTTCTGCAGCGCACATGCCCTCCTTGCTGGAAAAGGGTCTGCAAGTGCATTTTGGGATGGACTTGAAAAAGAGCATCCCACACTACCCCTGTCCCCAGCACCCCTGCTGAACCAGCAGCTGCACACTCCTCCTACCTTGAGAGCATCTTCTTTGCATTTCCTGGCTCAGGGATTGCCCCAAAGCTCTGGGGAGAGGTGTGTGTGTACAGACCCTGTGTTTTGCCGTCTATTGCTGTGTGAAAGCGCTCCTCCATTTCCTCTGTTGGCAGCAAATGGAGGAGATCTGGCGAGAGATGCGCTGGATCATGGATGTCCTGCAGCACGCTCGCTACAAGCAGCCCTCCTGTGGGGTCCCTCTCAGTGGCTTCCTCAGCGAGGCCGGGGGGCCACTGAAGGAGAAAACCCAATCCTCCTCGTCCCACCTTGACTACCTTCCGTCCCCAGTGCCCTCACCAGAGAGCAGCCGCAAGCTCAACTCTGGTAAGGACCTGGCTGTGCCGAGCTCCTGCCTGGTGGGCTCGGGGGCTGCCCGTGCTCAGTGGGTCAGGGGTGGCTGCACCCGAGGTGCCGGCAGGGCTGGAGCTGGGAGTGGGGCAGGGCAGCGGGTCTCTGCCAGGGCAGGGCCCGCTCTGCCTGTGCCGTGGCGGGCGCAGCTCAGGCGTGCCACCGGGGGTAAACCTCAGAGGCTTCCTTGGGACTTGCCCACACTCAGGCTGAGCCCCTCTCTGCTTCTCTCACTCCTCACAGACTCGCACGGGCTGTCGGATGAGGAAGGCTCCTCGGAGGTGTTCCTGGCCACCGACAGTGACTACGACTCCAGCCGGGCGCAGAGCCCGAAGGAGCTGGACTTGTTGTTCTCCTCCTCGGGGCCCGAGTGCTGCAGCCGGCGGGCGGCCCGCACTCTGCGGGACAGTGCCCCCGATGTCCTGCAGAGCCACGAGCTCAAGACCCCTCCCCCAGTGCCGCCGCCGCCGGAGGAGCCCCGGCCACCGCCCAAGCTCTATGACAGTGACTTTGTCCTGCCCAGCCGGCAGATCGAGCTGCTGCGCATCACCGAGAAGCGACAGGCGTACTGCGTGCGGACCAGCAGCCTGGACTTCCCCAAGCCTCACTGCCCCGCCCCGAGAAAGTCCTGCCCCGGCTCCGTGGACAGCTCACCGGCGGAGGGCAGGACCACGGGCCACTGCGGCCAGCTCAGGCTGGGGACTGGCTCGGCACCCGGCCCCGAGTGCCGCCGGGGTGGGCAGGGCTCAGAGCCCGTCTGCTGCACACGCTCAGAGGAGTGGACTCAGAACTTGCCAGAGCAGCAGCCGGAGCAGCCCGGGGGCTTGGCCGACCACGGGAAGAAGCCGGGCTCTGTCACCTTGGGGGTGTGCCCTCAGTACGAAACGGGACTCTCCAAGGAGACCAGTGTCAAGGTACCAAAGCCTGTGACAGGTGGCAGAGTGGCTCTGCCGTGCCTGGAGGGACAGGGCTGGCAGGATGGACACAGAGGCAGCAGGGCTTATGTGCCCCATACCTGGCACTGCCCACCCCATCCTCCACCATCCCAGGTGTGAGGTCCCGTGGAGACCCCCAGCACTCCTGCCCTGACTCCCTCAGTCCCTGCAGTAGTGATGAGGCTCCTGGTAGGACAGGGTGTTCTCTGCAGGAGTGATGGTTACTGCTGCAGAAGGAGTGAACCAGGGCCACACAAAGTAAATTTTGGGGACAAGGTGGTGGGGCTGAAATTCAGCTCTTGGTCTGAGGTTCAGCAGGTCACAGTAGGTTGGTGCCACCCTGTGTGGGCAGGCAGTGCAAAGGACACATTACCATGTCTTTGTCACGTTCTTGCCATATCCTGATGTTCAAACACATCATCCTTCCAGGCCAAAATTCAGCTGTCCCCCCTGCCCTGGCCATGCTCCTCCCACAGCCTCACCTTGCCAGGTGTGTGGTCTCTGCTCCAGTGGCAGAACCCACCCTACTTCCGGCTGGGGCAGCAGGCAGAGCTCCTTCCATGCTCCTTCAGGCTATGCTGAAGCAGCTGTGTGACCTGACTCCTCTCCATGAGGGCTTTGCTGCCAAGAGCTGACCCTCCAGCTCTGATCACTCACACCTGCTCCAGGTGGGATCCCCCATAGGGGACATCCCCCAGGCCACACAGCTGGGGCAGGTCCCCTCTGGCTTTGTGACCTCCTTTGGTCCCAGCCATAGAGATCCTTCCCCTGTTGAAATTTCCCTTCTGAGACATTCCTGGTGCCCAGGACTGAGGATGATGGAGCAGAAAATCATTAAATGATGGACTAGTTTGTGTTGAAAGCAACCCTAAAGGAATGGCAGAGGAAGAACAGAGCCAACAGGCTGATTGGTTTATTGCTGGGGAGGTTTGATAGCCAGTGTCTCTGCACCCAGCCAGGACATCCTAGCAGAGACAGCTCTGCCTGGCCAGATTATTTTCCATTTGAGGAATGCCCATGGATTTCTGTGGAACTGAAGCACAGCCCTCGGGTTCTTGGCGGGCTGCCCATGTGGCTTTTGAAGTTGCAAAGCTTTGGACACGCCTGCTTGAAAGCGTTTTATGATGTTCTCCTCGAAGAAAGGCGAGTTCAAAGGCACGGCTCCTCGGCTGGTGTAAATCAGCTGAGCCCTGCCATGGCTGTTTAGGGCTGGCAGTGCTCACGTGGGCCTAGGGCTGGGACCACCCTGCTGGGGCAGCACTCCTGGTGCTCTGCAAGCCATCACAGATGTGCCAGAGGAAATGTTGCCTTGCCTGGGCAAGGATGGATGTCCTGCCTTTGGGCCTTTGAAGCCAAGCAGCAGCTCCCGGAGTCAGCAGCCGGGATGAGCTCATTTTCTTGATTTGGGATTCACAGGGCTGTCCCCAGGGAAGCAGAGGGCAAGGGTAGCTGTTGGTGGGAGAACCCCAAGCTTGTGCACTGGATGAAATTTAGTGCTATGTTCCAAGGAGGTTTCAGCTGTAGTTTGGCAGAACTGTTGTGTTCCAGCTGGTCTGAGGGTCTGGACCCTGCTCACAAGAGGGACTTCACACAGATCCTTCCATGGCACCAGGAGCAGGAAGGGACTGTCCCTCTCCAGCTACAGGTGATGAGATGATGGGGCAGCCTCAGCAGAGCTGTAGGTGACACATGCAAGGGTTGAGTGGCAAGGGCTTGGAGAGAGGTGTGGAGGCAGGAGAGCAGTCCATGAATTTTGGCCCTGGCATGCCGGTGCACCCCTTGGGCATTCCCTGGGCATGGTGTGCCCATGGCTCTGTACCAAGCTGCTGCTACCAGCTCATGGGCACCACTGGGCAGCTGTTCCTCCACCCGCATCATTCCTCCACGCCGTGTGCTGCCTCCAGCCCCTGTTCCTCGTCATTCCTCCCCCTTACCATCCATCTCTCCCGCCTCTTTCTCTCCACAGCTGCACATCACCAGCCAGACGCCTGCCAGGGAGGTGGTGAAGTTGGTGGTGCTGGAGATGAACGACATCTCGCGGGGCGTGCTGGGCGGCTCGGCCGCTGTCTGCTACAGCGAGGAGCAGCTGGAGCACTTCGGACTGGTGTTCGCTGCTGGCGAGAGTGAGCGGTGGCTCCCCGATGACTCCTTGCCTCTGTCCCTCCACACCAGCCAGCCCGAGGGGCGGTTCTACGTCCGCATCAAGGAGTCGTCCCCTCTGGTGCTTCAGTACGGGCCAGCAACCACCGTATGAGAGGAGCAGAGCAGGCGGGATGGAGCGGAGACCTCAGCTTCCAGAGAGCAGACAGCTTGTCTCTGATGCTTCCTTCTTCCACAGACACCCTCTCATCAGGCATCCGCGGGGTGGAATGGGATCATACCGGGTTGTGTGTTATTTGTTTGTGCTATTTTTTAAATTTTTTTTTTTTTTTAACCAAAGAGACATCAAGACTCAGTTTTTCTGACTGGAGGAGGGTGGAGTCCGGAGACCTCAGAGCTCAGGAGGAATCTCTGCAGGAATGGAATTTTTGAAAGTAAACATTTTTAAGGAGAAAGAGGGGAGAGAGAGAGAGGAAAAATAGTACAAGAAGAAGCAGCAATAGATTTTTTTCCCCTTTCTTTTTTTTCTGAAAAACCTTGTTTGGGATTCACTGAAGGCAAAGCCACAGAGGATTGCTGGGGAGGGCTGTGGTGTCAGTGAGGAGAGGGCAAGAGGCACAAGGACAACCCTGGGAAGGGTGTTTTCCTATCTGCCTTCCTTTCACTGCACCTGGAGAAATGATTCTTGCACACAGTTCTTGAGACAAAATTACATTAGTATTTTTATTCTGAAAAAAATGTCAATAATCATTGTGCCAGAGCCACTGAAAATGGGTAAAGGTGAAGACCCTTTGACTTGTGTCCAAGACTAAAGGAACCCATGCAACCAGCCTCCTGCAATGGCAAATGTGTCAATACCACACTAGAGATTTGCTATGGGGCATCTCCTGCAACCCCCTGGGCTCCCCTGTCCCCCTGGGTGCCGTTTTGTTCTGGTGATTGTGCTTCTCTAGTACGTCCTACAGCATGAGATTTTGTTAGCCACTAGGTCTCCTGTTAACAAGGTTACTTTTCTGATCTCCTGTGGTCCATAGTAAAGATGACTGCTGCTGACTGCATGTCACTTGTCCTTCTTGTGGCTTGGTGCGTAGCATCCCATCATCCACCTCCCAAACCAGCCCTGCTTCCAAGGGCTGGGCTCCTCTTTCCCAGGAGTGCTTAGTGGGATGCTTTCCACACTGCACAGTGCTACATTAACACACAAATCATGTGTGGGAGCAAAGTACAAGTCAAAAATGTTCTTCTGGGATTCATTGCTCCATAAGACAGCAAGATGAGCTTGGGTGTGCCAAGCATCACCTCCATTGGGTGATGAAACCCCAGAGCTGTAGGACTGGATGCCTAGGTCTGGTCCTGCAGCCTCCACTAATAGAAGAATGCCAGGAGAGGAGCAGGGATGGCAGCAGGAGCTCACAGCTGTGTCACAGCTGGCACAAACACTGCGAGCAAGGTGCCAGTCTGGCACCCCTTGGCAAGGCAAGGTTCCTAATGCTGATGCCCCTGTAGCAGCCACCTCACTGCCGTTCTCTTGGCGTGGAGGGATCAGGGCTGGGCAGCAGCCCCTTTTGCTGGGTGCCAGGGTGCAGGAGGCGCTCTGTGGGCAGCCACGGGAGTCGGCTGTCACTCCACAAAGGTTCCTCCTTCCTCGCCTTGTGGCAACCAGCGTGGCACGGGCAGGAATATATCCCAGCACGAGTCCTTCCTGCCCCGCGTCAGAGCCACTGTGGAGGGGAGGCTGCTGTGCCAGCTCCTCAGCTGCTGTGCCAGCCCCTCAGCTGCTGCAAATCAACCAGCACCGCATTGACATCAGCGCAGGCACCGCCATGGGATGTGGAGGCGAGTGACAAAGGAACTTTTTAAAAGGCACTTCTCCCATCTCCTCTCTCCTTTGCTTGTCTTCTGCCTCAAGTTAAAACCAATCCCACTCTCCCACGTCAAGGAAGAAGTGGGCTGGTGAGTGCAGATGTTCCCATGGTGTTTGTCATTGTTGGGCATCCCCAGGCATTGGCATCCCAAAGAGGCAGGACCTGCAGGGTGGCCCTTCCTTTTACATGGGTCACCTACTGATGCTCAGAGCCTGAAGCAAGGCAGAGGGAAGGCACAACTGGTAGAAACTTCCTTTTTGGAAGTCACACAGTGAATTCAGGGCTGTGTACAGAGATCAGGGCTGCGTATAGAGAGCTACATCTGTGTCCCTGATGCTCCTCAGCATGGAGCTGTGCAACTCCTGATGCCCTTTTATTTGACCCCAGAAGGGAAAAAAGCCTCCCCTTTCCTTAAGAATTTGTTCTCCCTTCCTAGAAGCCCTGTTCCATGAAGACAGATGGAGCCATGACCCAAAGCTGGTCTTTGGGGTAGACCTAGGACAATGTCTGCAGGTGGGAGCTGGTTGCCCACACCTCTGTGCAGAGCTCTGCCCGTGGAAGGGTCTTGCAGGAGCTGCTCTGACCACACAGCAGCTTGGATCGCTTGGCTGCAGGGAACAGTATGGGACCTCCTCCCCTTGCCTGGGAGAGGAAGGAGCAGGGGCATGGGTAGGAGCAGAGATTTTAGATAGAGAGTCTTTTTCCTAAGCCCTGAGCTTGAAGAAGATGTCAGAATTATTTGATTCAAGTTTTCAAAGTTGTTTATTATTTTTTTATTTATTACATTGCTTCTGTGCTTAGCTAAGTTCCTTGTGGCAGCAGGGTCGGGAACCGACTGCGTGACTCTTCGGGCGGTCTTAGCTTTTACACTAGATACTACATGTTCTGTATTTACAGTTAGTTACCAATACCTGTCACCTATGTTAGACAATTGAGTTCTATTCTAAACTAATCTGAAAGTGCTACAACCACAGCAGAAGATGAGGACAAGAAGGAGCAGAAGGACAGGGACATGCCCAGATTCCTCCATTTTGCTTTCCTTGCACCCATTCTAAATCCTAAAATACTACATTTACACCTTGTGATAAACTACACTACTGTCTTTTACATCTTTGTGACTTGTAATTCTTCTCTCAGTGTTGGAAGCCTTTCTCATGGACTGAAATCAAAGATAGTGTCTTCCTGGGCTCTGTGCCAGGGTCTCTAACCTACCTGTACAGATCCCAGACCCCCCTGTACAGGTCCTAAACCCCTCTGTACAGGTATCAAACCCTCTTGCCAGGTCCCAGACATCTCTGCTGAGGTCCCTGAGCTCCTTGCCAAGCCCTCAAATCACCCAGGGCAGCCAGAAGGATGTAATGAGTTCCAACACCTGATCACTCTTTCCATAAGGAAATTTTTCCAATATCCAATCTGAAACTCCCTCAGTGCAACTTGAGGCCATTTTCTCTCCTCTTGTCCTTTGTTCCCTGGGAGCAGAGTCCAACTCCCACCTGGCTGCACCCTCCTGTCGGGGAGTTGTGCAGAGCCACAAGGTCTCCCCTGAGCCTCCTTTTCTCCAGGCTGAGCCCCTTTCCCAGCTCCCTCAGCTGCTCCTGGTGCTCCAGCCCCTTCCCCAGCTCTGTTCCCTTCTCTGGACACGCTTCAGCCCCTCGGTGTCCTTTCTGTCATGAGGGGCCCAGAGCTCATCCCAGGACTAGATTGTGGCCTCACCAGTGGCCCAGCACAGAGACACTTTCACCACCCGGATCCACTGGACACAGTGACACCACCCCAACACCCTGCACACACCATCCCTCCCTGGGTTCTGTACCAACTCTCCCTGGACAATCCTACATCCTGGAGATGTGTGTCCTTAAAAATTCCATCTGGGCTGGGGTAGGTGTGAGCAGTGCTCATCTGGGATGTGGGAAGAAGCAGGGTTTGAGGGCAGCAGTAGACACCACAGGGGGATGCATTTCCCAGCTTCCCTTGGAGGCAGCTGACATTCAACTCTTCCAGGTGCTGTGAAACACCAAGAGATGATGCTGCAGAACAATTTGTACTTTTGGAGGGGTTTTTTGTCTCTTTGTCATCATCATTTCATCCCTAACAGCATAAAAATGCAGATTAATGTATTGGTTTTTGCTCTTGGCCACAGTGAAGCAAAGTATGAACTTGTCCAGGTGGACAAACAGGTCTTCCTTTGCTTGAAGGAAGGCCCACGTCCAGAATCACAGCAGGGGGAAACCAGAGTACTTCCATGCACCTTAATGGAAATGTGTTCATTTCCACTGCCAAAGGAGCCATGCCTCTGTGGTATTCTGCTCACATTGTATGAATTCACAGAATAAACCCAAATTGTGAATTTCTTCTGAATTTCCTCCCCAAAATCAGGAGCTTGTTGGCATCAGTTCTGAAGTATCTGATTGGCTTTTGTCCTGTCCAAAGGGAGTTGCTCAGTTTATCAGACATGAATCCAGGTTCGTGCTTCTCAAAGTTTGCTTTCTGAGTCTGAGACATGGGGGTGTTTTGGTTGGTTTCTTTTTTAGTTTGTTTTGAGGATTTTTTCCTTTTTCTTTTCTCCTCACCTCTGGTATGGGTTTTTTTGGTTGGTTGGTTGGTTGGTTGGTTGGTTGGTTGGTTGGTTGGTTGGTTGGTTGGTTGGTTTTTGGGTTTTTTTTGATTTTTTTGTTGTGGTGGGGTTTTTTTTGTTTGGTTGGGGTTTTTTTGTTTTTGTGGGTTTTTTTGTTTTTTTTGTTTTTGGTTTTTTTTTGTTTTTTTGTTTTTGTTTTTGTTTTGTTTTTGTTTTGTTTGTTTTTTCCCTGGGACACTTCTTCCTTCCTTAGTTCTGGTTATGAGGGATGGCTGAGGAACTGCTGAAATGGCCACAGAGGTGAGATGCTCTGAGCCTGCCCCATTGAAGGCAGTGAAAGTCTTTCGCCCCTCAAACAGGAGGTGAGAACATGAGCAAGACGTATCCCAGCCATTCAAGACAGAGTGGAAGTTCCAGGGCTATCCCAGCACATGCAATTACTAAGTTAATTAGCTAATCATCATCTGTAGGAACTCCCTCCCACCCTGTGCAGTGGCAGGGACTGTTCAGCCATGGAGCTTATAAATAGTGTTGCTATATATTTGAAAGGTGGTCGGATTCATGCTGGTGAATCGAGGGGCTGCAGGGTGCCCACACTTTCCATTCCCTGCCCAGATGCCCACAGGAGATGCAGCTCTGCTGATCAAAACCCCATTGGCTTGAGGCTTGTGTCCAGGAGCCTTTGCTCAGGGTCCCAGTCATTGCTGGGAAACCACACACTGGTCTGCTCTGTGCACTCTGGGCAAAACCACTTCCCATGTGGAACCGGGCTGGACAGCGGGGATTTTAGAGCAAGATTGCAATTTCCCAACCACAAAGACACTTGGGCTGGAGGAGATGAGAGTCTGGGTAGCATTAGCACCATCAGAAAGCTCCAATGACTTTGGTGTGTCTAGGATTTTTTGGCTTGAGGTTCTCCAAACCCATGTAATGACCAGGCAGGAAACAGCTGTTTCCATCCCAAGAAAATTCCTGGGACACAGGGAAGTCTTCTGTTCCCAAAGCGACCTGAAAAATAAAATGTTGTGCAAACAGGAACTTAGAATACAAAAATACAAATACATGGGGAAGCAGTAGTGCATTATTTTATTTTATTTCCACTTAAAAAGGAAAAGAAAAACAGGGTTTTTTTAAACCAAACTCACCTTCATTGAAAAACCAAAACAGAGAAACAAACCAGTGACTATCTACAAGTTCATTCTAACTCAAGAATATTGGAGGATACCTTCTGTTGAAACCAAGAATCCTTTATGAACATTTATACTATGATTAAAATTGTATTTTTTGTGGGAAGAAAAAAATACAACAGATAACACTGTTAAAACTATTTTTATATCAGTATTCCCTCAAGCCCCAGCTTAATGCCATACATCATAAACCACGTGCTCAAAGTCAAGTGTGCACTTCCCTATCGCAGGCTTCAAAGAACATTTGAAGATACAAATGTGCTTGTCCTGAAGTAGTTTAATTTGATCTGCACATGAAGATACCAACAAATTATGATTGCACTCTTCTTTCTTAGATAGTTTTTAAATGGATGGACTGCAGTCCTTGACTTCACAGACTCACAGATGCTCCAAGCCCCATCCAACCTAGCCTTGGACACTGCCAGGGATCCAGGGGCAGCCACAGCTTTTTGGGGCACCCTGTGCCAGGGCCTGCCCACCCTCACCAGGGACAATTCCTTCCCAATCTCTCATCTTACCCTGTCCTCTGGCAGTGGGAAGCCATTCCCCTTTGTCCTGTCCCTTCAGGGCCTTTTCTCAAGTCCCTCTCCAGCTCTCCTGGAGCCCCTTTTAGGCCCTGGAAGGGGCTCTGAGCTCTCCTCAGACCCTTCTCCAGGTGAGCACCCCCAGCTCTCCCAGCCCGGCTCCAGAGCAGAGGGACTCCAGCCCTAATAACACCTCTGTGGCCTCCTCTGGAGTTGTTCCAGCAGTTCCGTGTCATTCTTATGCCAAGAACCCCACATCTGGAGGCAGCTCTGTAGGTGGGGTCTCACCTGACTGGAGCTGAAGATACAGCTCAGGACACAGCTGACTTTCTGGGCTTTGAGCACATGTTCAGCCTCTCATTCACCAGTTTCCCCACCTGTCTCATCCCCAGGACATCCCAGGCTGGAACTGGCTGCCCAGCCTGCTGAGGATCATGGCAGCTCCTCCATCAGGGTGCTGTTTGCTGTGACAGGAGTAGCTGTGCATGCTGCTCTGGACCCAGCAACATTCCTCTCTCCACCCAAGCTTATTGTGGTGCCAGCCACAGCCAAATCATAACAGTGCAACAAATGCTCCTTCTTGCAGTTGTACGGGGCTTGTCACCATGCTGGTGTCAGTTAATGTGACTCCTGGTGTTTTCCCTTAACACAGCTGTTTTCCAACAATGCCTCAACATTCAGAAACAAATGCATTGGATGCCAAGTCATGGAAATCCATCCCACTGAGCACCTGGCCACGCTGCATGGAGAAGGAGGCAGAGAAAGGTGAAGTGCCGCGGCAAGGATTAGTGTGTGTGCTGTGGTTCACAGGCGGGTGATGTGGTGGGACAAAGTACTGGGAAGTCTTATGGCCCTAAGTGTTCTGATATTCCCTACTCCCAGTCCCAGTGCTGCTGTTCCTGCTCCTCCATGAGCAGTACACTCAGTAAATGACCTGTATTAAGAAGAAGCCTGGTCTGGTGCCATCCACTGATGCAAAGCTCAGCAGGTCAGGGATGGGGGTTTCCATACAAGAGCATGGCAGAGATAAGGTCCATGCTGGATTATCACTCTTGCAAAGATTTGCCCTGCAATGTCACCATCAAACTGGAACCAGGTGCCAAAGTCTGCTAAATTTATCTTAAAGGATGTGGGAAATGAACTGCTAATTATAGATCCTTGTATCTAGATCTGTGGTGAGGCCCTGGCACAGGTTGCCCAGAGAAGCTGTGGCTGCCCCATCCTTGGAAGTGCCCACGGAGAGGTTGGACAAGGCTTGGAGCAAGCTGGGATAGTGGAAGGTGTCCCTGCCCATGGCAGGGGGTTGGAGCAAAATAAGCTTTCAAGTCTCTTCCAACCCCAAACAATCAGTGATTCCATGGTTTTATGGTATCTTTAAAGAATAGGTCCCTTGGGTGACATTTAATAGAACAGCCCCAAATCCCATGTGTGTTTGGGCACAGAACAAATTCTTCTTCCAGCATGTGCAGAGGCAGCAGGTCCCCCCCACCCCCCCCACCCCCCATGGCTTGGGTGCTGGTTTTGAGTCTGTATAGTGATGAGGAGCTGAGCAGGAACACTCACTCCCTCCGTTGGCAGCTATCTCCCATTTGCACGTGTGGCTGGTACGGGACAAACCAAGCCCTTTTTGATTTGTTATCGATTCTAGGTCACTCCATGAAGCCATGCCCTTGTTGCTCTGTCATGCTCTTGCTGGAAGTGGCTTTGAATGGGTGTTTAATGAAGATGATAATAGAAAGCACGTGGAGAGGAATTTGAGCTTCTCTGAGCTGTCTCAGAGCTCCTCAGATCCCAGAGCCTTCATCCCCTTCAAAACAGAACAGAAGAAAAGTTATTACAAAACAAATCATGTTTGTATAGGCGCTTAAAAAAATAGTCCTCTCCAGCTCTGTTAAGCTCATGTTACTGGCAGGGCTGAACTGGAGAAACCATGTGGGCCACTGAACGCCCTCAGCAAATTAAGCCAGCCTCCAAAGGAGAAACAAGGCACTGCTGTCCAGATCCTGTCCAGACTGCAGCAAGACACAGCATGGTGCCCAGCAGTTGCAGGTCCTGCTCTGCTTGGCCAGGGACCCACTCCTGGAAACATCTATCCCTGATGGAAGGGGGACTTCTGCCCACTGGGACCCTTTGCCTTCCAGCTGAGGACCCTCATCCCCGGTGCTTTGGGGAGCTGAGGGCTGCTCAGCCCCACGCCTTCTGGCAGCCATGGCTTGTGCACACTCCATCCCCTCTGTCCAGATGTGCAGAAGGAGCTGGAGCTCCGTCCTTCCAGACATGCATTTTCGCTCAGCTGATGCTGCGCATCCGGCTCTGGCCACAGCTGGAGAGGTCCTCTTCCCAATGGGGCTGGGGCTGCCTGCTGGCCACCAACTGTGACCCTGCTGCTCTTCTCCATGACTTTGTGTAGACGGTGCTCCTATTCCTCACCTGGTCCAAGTTTCCTGCACCCCATTTTGCCACCCAGCACACTGCAGAGAGACTGGGTGGGACACAATATTTTGAGACCTCTCCCCGTCCAACAAATTGGATTGGAATTGGCTGGTGGACTGAGATGTTATTAGTAACAGACACCCCCAGACAATGTGATTGCACAAGCTTCATTTCCTTAGAAAAGCAGGCCAACAGCACAGGAGTCTGTCAGTAAACATGTTGATTCCAGGGTCTTTTTGGCGCTGCTTGCAAGAAGGAGCACAGCTCTGGCACCCAGCCTGTACCTCCAAACGCTGCCTCTCCCTTGGGGACGCTTGGACACAGCTCATCTGTCAGAGGATTGGCAGTGTTGGAGCAGAGGGTGTGTTACCATGGCCCTTGACAATTGCCAAGAGCCCAAATCTTTCCCATGGCAGGCAGGGTGGACTATGTGGGGTGAGCCACTGCCTGCTCTGGGGTATCCTGGGTGCAGGGTCGGCACCAGTGGGGCTGGACCAGAAGCGTTAGACTCCACTGCTGCCCAGAAGGGGCTGAGAACATCATGGTGTTCATATCCAGAGCCATCCACACTCAGAAAGGTGCAAGAGGATGAGATGTCCCCATGGCGTATGGTCCCTACAGCCCAGCCTCTCTGGATTCCAGCTTGCCTTCTGGCTGCAACTCAGCTGGGTACCTTGGGGCTTTCCTTCTCCCTTTCTTTCAACCAGACACTTATCGCTGTGCTTCCCAGCCCCTGGAGTTACAGCCTCTCTGAAGCCAGTCTGGAGGAAGATGTCTTGCAACACTGGAATGCTCTGCAGTCATTACCTCCCTCCCTAGAAATTTTTGGGGTCAGAGGACATAAGTCTCAGTAATCGTCCAACAACGTCAATGGAGCTCCGTTGATTTACACCAGCTGAGGTTCAAACCCCTCCCTTTCCTCTCCCGTATTTAAGATATTTTCCAGACTTCAGACATATACAGGGGAGGGAGTTGATGGCTCCTGGGTTGTTGAAGAGGTTCCAGCTTTGGTCCTGGCCTGGAGTAACAGGAATAAGGTGACTACTCTGGCTCTGTCTCTGCATGGAAAAGCCATGCCCCTGTGGTGTGCTGGCCCTCAAGCTGGCAGACTGGCTGGGGCAGGCGTTAGTGAGCCCACACATCCTGAAGGTCTCTTAAGGCTGAGATGTGGCTCTGCCACCATTTCTCTCATGGCCAGCACAAGCATGGCCAGCACAAAATGCCATCATTGCTCCATAGTGTGCTATAGAGCCCACAACTTTAGTTCCTCATTTCTGCAGCCACAACAAAATCCAGCACGATCCACCTTGGGGCTCACCACATCCCTCCTCAAGCCTTTACCAAGCAGGACATCACTGCCACAAGGCCACTGGAATTGGAGCAGTTCTGCTGTGTTCAGGACGCACCACCACAGACCAGAAAACCCAGACACCTTGAGCACAGCCCTGTCTAATGCAAGAAAAAACCCACATGAGTCTTGAGGCAGCATCAGTTTCGATAACAGTGACAGTCTGTAACAGTGAAAGTTCATTCTGAGCCCAATGTTTTGGTCTGGGCAGCTGGGCCAGTCCTGAGGGGAAGCGCCTTTAATATTGCTGATAGCTGGATCCAATTTATAAGGCGCTCAGCAGAGACAATCATCAGGGAAGGAGACAAATAATCTTCAGGCAATTAAATTTAATTGTTCCATCTGAAGATTATTTATCTCCCTGCCTGATGAATGTCTCCTCCAAGCGCCTAATAAATTGGATCCAGCTACCACTGATAGTGGCTGCTTTTCCCTTGCAGCGGTGAAGGGTGTGGAGAGCAGAGCAGCGCTCAGCTCTGTGTGTTGCTTAAGATCTGTCACCTCAGAACATCTTTTTAGCAGACTTGAAAGTGTCCACAGGCTCTATCAATACCCAGCTCTGGTGCAGAGAGCTTGGCAGTCCTGGGTTGTGCGAAAGCTCCCAGACCAAGGGACTGAGTGGAACGAGATCCTGTTCAGATCTCATGTACTGGGCTATAATGTGAGGCATCAGTGAAGATCTCTAAGTCTCTATCTGTCTCTCTGCTTCATCAGCTTCTAGATGGCTGTTCCTAGAAATTGATGGGGAGGAAGAAGGGGAGGAAGCCCCACCAGAAGGAGATGGGTGAGAGTGATGTGCCACAGCCCATGATTTCGGACAAGGGTCTCCTGTGGGATCATGGAGCACGGCATTGCTCCTGGGAACAACCCCTGACTTCTCCATCCCTGCCAGGGAACACCTCAAGCCTGAAGCAGGTCAGTTTAGAGCTGGAACAAGACCTGCTTCTTTTATCCAGCTTCTCTTCTCATTGCAAACCCTGGACATGCCTTTGAAGGCAGCCCTTTCTCATGCCTTTGCTTGTTTGTGACCCACCTGGAAATGGGTCTGCACTGCATGGAGGGCCCAAGACATACATCCAACAGACCCAGGTGAATTAAAGTGAAGGAAGTCTCAGAAAGCAGTGCAGTCAGGAAATCTTATCAGAAAGGGGGAAGAGTCATCAGTGAGGAGCGTGTGGAGCTCTTCTCTCCAGAGACAAAGAGCAGCAGTGGAGCAGGTCTTGCTCTGGCCTGGTCTGATTCCAGGAGACAGGATGAGTAAGCTTTGCTCACCATCATTACCCACCTGGACAGTGAATTACGTGTGTGCTCAGAGAACCATATAAGTGTTAAGATGGGAAAAGCCCTCTAAGATCATCAAGTCCAACCCTCAACTCAGCACTGCCAAATTCACCACTAAACCATATCCCCCATGTTGCCAGAGCTCCTTACAGACAGGTCACTTGAGCTGTGAACCCCTGTCCTGCCTGCAGCCCATTATCAGAACAGATTGCAGGCTGGGAATGACAGCAAAATCTTGGGAGCCTGTGGGTGTTCTGAGGGACTGTGCATTTCTAAAATTGTGTCTCTATTCACCATCCAAACATCGAATATTTCAGTAGTACTTAATTAGCATACAATAACTGTCCCATTGAATTTGATGGAATACATAATTTTGGAATGCTATTTACAGTGCTAGTTTTCCTACAGAAATCCATGTGTCAGAGCTTTATTCATTATTATAGTCTTTAAAATAGGCAGATGTGCCTTTCATGGCCAACTGCATGTTTTATTAATGGGCTAGAACTATCAGACGTATTGTAAATCACAGGACACAGCCACCAGTCTGCTGCTTCTCTGCTCCAGGGTTCCAAGGCAAGGGAGATTAATTGCCTGAGCAGTGGGAGCAGTGGGGCACATGCTCCCTTCCCTGCTCTCAGAGCAGGTTCTCCTGACCACTGGTAGCCCTCTCTGCCCTGTCATCACTGCCTCTGCTCCTGGCCACAAACCTGGCATGCAAACCTCCAGCTGGCACATGCAAACCTTCACATTTATATATAGGTAATAAAATTAAGACGGGCTGCTCTGCTCCTTCAATTCCTTCTTTTCTCTCCGCTGGTACACCTTTCACCTGCCCCCCTCCTCTCCACCCTCCAAAGTCAAGGACAGGAGCAGGGAACCTGGGGCCTCTTCAACAGAGCCAAATTCCCCAGGTTGCTTTTTTTATCAAAGCCCCCATGTGTTGCACGCATTGCACACAAACATGTCCTGTCTCACTCAAGCCAACGGAGCAGCATCTCCATTAGAATATTCCCTAACAATTCAAATGGCCTCTTTTGGTGGGATTGGAAATACTGCATGGGTGATTGCTCCATAGGAAATAATCTGGAAAGGCGGTGGGAGGGGGACATGCTGAAAATGAAAGCTGGAGTCAGGCTGAAGGTTTAGTTGAAAAGCTCTTTGCAAAGCCACACTGGCCACAGCCAGACCCACCCAGGAATCCCCAGGTGTGTGACAGGGCTAATGAGGGCACATCGTCTGAGTGACAGGACTGTGCCCACGGACATCCTAGCCAAAGGCTCAGTACAACATTTCCATCTTCCTGGCAGAGCTGTGTCTTAGCAGAAGCAGCCTCCTGCCCTTCTCAAAGCTCCCGGGGGATGCTCCCAGCAACCATTCCCTAGCCAGTGGCTCTGCTGCTCTGCTCCAGCTGAGTTTCCACAGAGTTGTCCCTCTGGAAACACCAGCAGAGCACCCAGATCATCTTCTGCAGACAACCCTGGCATGCTTGACACAGGGCTGTGACAAAAATCCCCTGTTGCTGCCGTCAGGGAGCACAGCTCAGCACTTTGGTGAGCTGCAGCACCACACACATCTAGCCCTTGGCAGAATGCTGTCGTTACCACATGTTATCTGGATGAGGAATGAGCCCAGCCTTTGAGCACTGTCCCTGAATCAGGCTTGGAGACCCTCATTCAGCCCAGGAAGGTGTTCTCCATGGCTAGCTTTGAGGAGGTGTAAAGGACCAGCCTTTGGCTCCTGCCTGCAGCTTCCCCAAAACATCCATGAGCAGAAAAAGGGATGGGAGAAGGCTGGAGGAGGATGGGAAGCACTCCAAGATTTGGGAATAGCAGGACCATGGGCAATGGGAGACATGGCAGGTGCAGACAGGGAAGACAGCAAGGAGGAAGGAACACAGGGTTGTGCATGACCATCTCTGCTTTGTGCATCTGTTATGATAACACTGGATGTGAGCACAATGCTAAAATCCTTGATCTGTGTGTAATACTCCACTGGGGACAGATGTCCTCCCTTGTTTTGTACACTGTAAATGCAGTACGGGCCCCAAACCCAAATGATTCCCCCCATTCAGCATTGCCCCCCCTTCCATCAGCTGCAAATGGCACAGATGGTTGGAAAACAAAAAGAATAGTTATTAAAAAAAAAAAAAAACAAACAAGAAAAAAAAAACCACACCAAAAAAACCCACCACCCACCCCAACCCTGTTATTTCTGCATTTTTTCTGTGTGAGGACACTTCCTTCCTTCCAGGAGGAATCCACCACTACCCAAGTGTTAACTCCTTCCCAGCTATCTCCTCCAGGCAAGGTAAAGTTGTGCTGGTCCCTGGAAGGCATGGCACGTTGCCATACTCCCTGGCTGCCCCCTGGCTCCTGAGTCACCCCTTGTTTCCCAAGAAGAGGGATGGAGCGGCTGGTGCCATGGCCAAAGTCATGGGGAGCCTTCAGGAGGCTGTGCGGGTGGCTGGAGGTGCTGGATAGAGAAGGCTCCAGCCGTGCAGCAGAGCAGGAGAGGGTGATGGAGCTCAGCCCGGCTGTCTGAGCAGTTGGTGTCCCAGTAGATCAAGAGCAGGATGAGTCCTTGGCCAGGACAGCCCATGAGTAGTTTGGAGGGACTGGAGGCCAGCAGACCATGTCCTGGTGGGACCACAGTGCACTGGAAGGACAAACCTCCTGGGGTGCAGGGACCTGCTTCAGCCTCTGGTGGCCTCCTCACCCCCACAGCACACCCTGAGACAGACTTTGGGGGCTCCCAAAGCGTTTAGGAGCTTGGGAAGGGATGTGGGCTGCAGAGCAGGCTTAGATGCTCTGTGCTCAGTACTTGCTGGTACAAGTCCACAAGCAAGGGTTGTGCTGCTCACTGGGGTCTCAGAGTCCCTCTGGCCATACCCCAAAAAATTTCAACTCTGTGCTGTACATTCAGTCTGCCACCTGTAGAAGAGCCCCAAACAAGGATCCCTTGCCTTGGACAACTCTGTCTCCATGCATGGATGAAGCCCATGTGTCCAGACCCATGCAGGCCCTTCTGCAGGGCCTGCAGCCCTGGTGTTGTGGTTTAACCCCAGCCAAGCTCAGGACAGTGCAGTTCCAGGCAGTGCCAGGAACTGCACAGGAGGGATGAGATGTTGAGATGCCGTGGGTAAGCAAGTCAAAGGAATTAATACCCCAGGAGCAGAGGGATGAAGCAGGATGTGTGGATAATGCCAGCAGTGCTGTGCTGAGGGGTCTCCTTCACAGGGAGAAGCAGGGAGGAACCAGCAAAGGTCCTTCAACACACAAAACTCATCTGACATCAATTCCAAACTTCTCCATTTGAAGAGCAGTGTGAAAACAAAGTGTTTGAAGAGCCAGCTCATGATTCAGGGGAGAAAAGCAGATCCCCTTGTCATCCTGGAGCTGTGGGGAAGTGGAGAGAGGATCTCAGCCCATAGGTCCCCCTTGGATTGCCCACAGTGGGGATGAGGCCACCCAGCATCTGAATAACAAGCAATTTGCTTCCATGGGACTCTGATGATGGTGGTGCTTGGGGAGCAGAAGTTCTGTGACCCCAAGCACAAGAGCTGCTGCTCCATGCTCTGAGGTGTCAAGTTGTGACAGCCTGGGCTGGCCCCACTGTGGCAGGGAACATGTTCCTCCCAAATGTCTCCAGACACCGTTTCACAGGAAACTTCAGGAAAACACTTGAATTTTGCTGGTGGAAAAGCAGTTGTCAAAGGGCTGCTGCCTGCAGAGCTCCTCAGCCCCTGCCTGCAGGAAGCTGCACATAGGAACCCCAGAATGGCAGAGATCCAGGTGGGAGGAAACCCCCAGTGAGCTTCCTCTGGTGCCCAGAGGGAGCCAAGGGATGCACAGGAGAGGATCAGGGCAGAGGGGTGGGAATGGAGAGTGCTGCAGGACCCTCAACACGGCCATCCCATCTGGGCCATGTGCACCTCCCTTGGTGAGATCTCTGTGCTAGGAGAGCTCCCTCAGCAGTGCCATGTTCTGGCCCTCCCCAGCTGCCCTTGGAGCACTGCCTTGGCCAAAGGGATGGTACCTCTGGCCGGCTGTCCCATTGGAAGATTGTGGGAAATGGGAGAGGACAGGGAGCTTGGGAGAAGCAGCCTGGCTGTGAGGAGGAGTGGGGATCAGGAGGGATCAGGCCAGGCGGGAAGGATGGGGTGGCTGGAAGGAGTGGAGGCAGGGGCTGTGTGATCCCAGCTGAGGAGGGGCTACGGACCATGGGAAGAGCCGAGGGGTCACGAGCTGGAGCTGCTCATGGGCTGTGTGGGGGCTGGGGGCACAGCTCGAGGTGCACTCAGGGGCTTTGTGTGCACAGCCCACAGCCCGCACAACAGCTGCTGACAGTATGGTTGGCTCCAAAGCTGGTGTTGACAGTCCTTCACTTTTATGGGAACTAAATTTACCCAGACACACGCAAAAAAAAAAAAAAAAAAAAAAAAAGGAAGAAAAAGATGGAGGGATTGGAATTAAAATAAATTGCAGCAGTGCCAGCATCTGCTGCTTTGTGGTGCAGTCTAGGTTACGGCGAGGGGAGGAGAAGTCCCTGAAAGGGAGTAACACTGGTGTTTACTACAGCCCCAAAACATCCCCCATTTGTGAGCTGAGTGTGTTTTCACTGTGTTGCCTCAAGAATGTTTGACATCCAAGATGCCAAAGAAATGTACCCACTGGGTGCAAAATGAAAGCCCAGGGGTTTTCCACCGGTGGGTTAGCAGGTGTTTGCCAGTTTACAGGGGCAATTATGCTCTGTGTTGTTATCAAAGAGGAGCTCTACCAGGACCAGAGAAGCTCTGGAAAAGATGGGAGAGTACTTGAAGCTTTTACCTCCTTCCTTTTCAGATGCCCTAGAACTTTTGCTTAAATGTTGGATTATTCTTTCATGTCTTTTCTCTTCCTCCTATCCTCTCAGGCCACAGGTGTGCATAGTTATGTTGATGTTTTCCTTTGGATAGTTTGGTTCTTGTATTTGGTGTCTCATCTCCTCCAGATGTGAGGGAGCAGACCCAACACACAAAAGAGGGACTGTCCATTTGGTTGGCTGCAAAGAATTCCAGGCTGGGCTTCCAAGGGGGTTCTTTTAAAGGTGGAGACGCTCTGGATATGCTCTACCAATAAAAAGTGTGTTGTGCCATGTGGGCACATCTGCCAACACTGAGTGCTGAGAGAAAGAGCTGCACCCTGAGTGCTGCTCCCTCCTGTCTTCATCAGCAAGGATGGCAGCATGGGAAAGCTCTGGACACCACCACTCCTGTGTTCCCAAGCCACGCTCAGCCCAGCTGCTGCCGAGGTCTCCTTTGTCCAGAGTGGTTTGGAGGAGCAGGGATGTTGTCAGGTCACAGCGGTGCTAGGAGAGGGTCCTGGCATGAATAGCACCCTCCCCAGTGCAGGAGCTGCTGCAGCATTGCCCAGCTCCTGGGGGACTGCAAACTCCTCCCTGCAACAACACAGGCCAGGCCAGCACTTTCTTCAGGGGATAAAGAAACATCCTTGTGTTTAAATATCGCCACTACTTTCATGGGTGTGTAACACTGCAAACAAACAGTGCAGCCAGGCTTTGCAGAGAGGCTGCTTGTCAGCAGGACTCGGCTGCCGGCCCCCCGTGGCCGTTGCGCATGCTGCCCCGGGGCTCTGTGATTAAACTGCCCAAACATAGGAGCTGAGAAAAAGGTTTTGTTGGCTTTGCGTGTGGCTGGAGCAGAAGACCAGCACAAGTGGGCACAGATTCTCAAAGCTCAGGAGAACACTATTTTTAGCTGCCTGCTGTCTCATTTTTCCAGATGACAAGTGCAACACTCTCTAAAAGCTGGATTCTTCTTGTGTGTTTTTGGGCTGATCCCTAATTTTTTAATTAAAAATAAGATGCTGAAAACAATTACTCACTTTTTAAAAATTGGAGCCAAGAGTTTCTTTTGATTCTTTCAGCTATGATGTGACCGACGCCAGAAGTTATGCTCTGGGTGGAGATTGGAAACCAGGGTAGTTGGCACTGATGTGGCATTTAGTGGGTGTGTAAAATGAGTGAAAATTATACCAATCAGTGAGTTATTCTCTGAGGAGGAAGTGCAGCCTCTGAAATGAGCTCTGCAGTCAATAGGAAACGCTGTCCATCCCACCAGCACTGGACTGTGCTGGGGACATGGCTCTTGATGCATGAGAGCTTGTCCAGCCTGCAGTCACTGCTCCTGCTCCATGTGCTCCCCTTGCAGGCATGGGCAGCTCCTCACTGCTCTTCTGCTCAGCTTTCTGAGACGCCACAGCTCCTCTCACTGCTTTGGGGCACCAAGAGGTCTGGTCCAAGCTACCCCATGGGGATTCCATGTGTTTTTCCTCTTGGAGTAGCCAGCTGGAAGGATCCTGGTGACTCCAGTAATGCCACCAGTGCAACAACGTTGGCTTGAACTGAGAGCAAAGCAGATGTGGCATAGGGTGATCAGTGCTTCATGTTTCTTTTGTGTGTGGGAACCACGGCTCTGCACAGCCAGGGAGAAAATCAGATGGCAAAGCCAGTCACTGATACATATAGTCCATAACATTTTAATATTGCCATGTTCTTCACAAGTTGCTGAAGGCTGGTCACACACCAGGCTTGGTTATGGCAGTAGTCAGCACAGGCAGCACCTATAGTGATGCTTTCCCACCAAATCTGCAGCTCCTGGAGCCATGTGATGCTTTTACAAGGAAAGGCTGGAGGAGCTGGGGGTGCTCAGCCTCAAGAAGAGATGGCTGAGAGGGGCCCTTCATCCCAGTCTGTCCCCGTCTGCAGGGAGGGCTCTGAGCAGGGACCAGGCTCTGCTCTGGTGGCCCACCAACGGCACAAGAGGAAAAGGCAGAAACTGATGCACAGGAAGTTTCACCTGAATTTGAGGAAGAACTTTCCTGTGCACTGGAACAGGTTATCCAGAGAGGGGGTGGAGTCTCCCTCACTGGAGATATTCTGGAACCACCTGGACACAATCCTGTGTCCTGTGCTCTGGGATGACCCTGCTTGAGCAGGGAGATGGCACCAGATGAGCCACTGTGGTCCCTTCCAACCTGACCCATTCTGTCAGTCTGTGACCCTGAGGTTCTGAGATGCAACAACCACTTCTGTTTTCACTGGATAATCTCCCAGGCCTACCAGTTGTGGAGAAAACTGGTTCATCAGGAAAGAAATGCACACAACCCAACGGTGGTTAATTACTGGGTAAAACTGGGGTCCTGTTTCTGGGTGGTCAAGTGAATTCCTGTCACTGCTGGTAGCACCACTGGCTTCCAGCCCAGAGCAAGTCCCAAACCCCAGTATGGCTGTTATGGTGATGCTGAGGGTCCCTGGGGCCAAGGAAAGGCCGACTCGGCTTTTACAGCCCCAGGCGGAGAAGCTCCAGAGCTCAGATATGAACGGGGCTGTGGTGAGTGCACAGAACTAACGCTTCCATCCCCTTTGCATCCCGGGAGCACAGCGAATGCTCGGGGCTCTGTTCATAGCCGGCCGTGGCCCGAGCGCTGGGAGGTTCGGGCAGCCCGGAGGCGCAGGCACGCTCCTTCGCGGGACTTCAAAGCAGGCTCCTTTGTGTGTGTGCGTGTTTGTTCCCCTCCCCTCAGTACGGCTGCTCTGATCGATGTGACATCACCTAGAGACGACGCAGGGGGACCAGACCCCGCCATTGTCCCCGGGCTGGGAGGCGATGTCCGTCTCCTAGGAGGTGGGAGCTGGGGCTCGCAGGCATGCTTTCATCTCCCTGACCTGCCCCGCTGGCGAGAGGGTTCTTCCCAAGGCATCGGCCTGGGGAGAGGCGTCCCCACTGCACAGCAGAAGGGACACGAGTGAGACACAGACACGCTCACAATGTTTAAAGACATCATTAAACGCCCCCGCCCTGGAAGCCTGCACTTGCCAGCTATACCCATCTGTTGCTTTTCACTAAAGAGAGCCCGATCCTTTGGAGGGGGGGGGGGTGTGTGCTCAGCCCCTCCTTGGCACCCTCCATCGCAGCACCCACAGAGGAGGGAGGGAGAGGACACAGACACGAGGACTCCCTGCACCTTGGTGACAGCCACGGCCCAGCAAGGCACCAGCAAGGCACAGGCAAAGTGGCTTTTTAGTATCTGGTCCTTTCCTTGGCTGTTCCTCACTGACTGCTCACAGGGAGCAACTGGCTGGGATGGGCCCATCATCCCCCGGCTGAACAGGGACATCAACACCCCGTGGAGTGCCTGGATTCTCCCAGAAGGTGTTTGGACAGGGAGCATCCCCCTGAGAGCAGAGCACCCAGTGATACCAACCAGTCCTAATTTTGGGCAAAGAGAGTGAGGAGGGGGTGGAGCTGGGCTTCCTGGTGCCCCTGCTTGTTCCTGCCCAGGGGCAGCTAGCAGCAGGCAGCTGGTGGCAGGAGCCCTCCTACAGTGTCACAGCACTCCTCTTGTGTGCTCTACAGCCCCAAGAAGAGACACACCCTTCCAAGGCAACCAGAGATCTGCCCCGTGTTTGACCCTGGGGCTTTGTATAGCACATCTCTGGCCGTAGTGGGAGACACTCTTGTCCCCCCCGCCTGATACAAATGTGGAAGGTGTCTCCAGGAGAACATTTATCACCGAAGTTGGAGCCAGGGACAAGTGACAAGTGCTGCCTGCCTCCAGAAGATGATGGGTGGTGAAGGGCCTCCACTAACAGGGCAGAGCCAAATGCCTCCCTCATATCCACGGAAGCACTGCTGGCTATGGGGCTGAGCTCTGCATAATGGGGACAGAGCACACACAGTCCCCATCCACCCAAAGCAAGGAACAAGACAGCAGGGCTGTGGGCAAGAGCCCAGGGTTCTGCTGTTAAGATGGATGCACATGAGGAGAGGGATGACAAGGTGAAAAGAACATTTGTGGTTTGAAATCACAAATGCAAAGGGATTCCTGTTCTTGCCATGGTTATCTGGGACCATCCTTAAAGACCTGCTACTACTGCTGGTATCTTGCCCCATTTCCACCCCCTGACATGCCACAGCATCTTCACTGGGGGCAGGAAGATGGGGTCAGGCTTTGGCTATCTTTGGGTCAAAACTCCACTTGATACTAAGCCATGAACACATAATGCTCTCAACATAATGATGGGCTTAATAATGCTGACTAAGGCCGTCTCCTGTGGGTACAAGGGCTGGGCTGAGGACACTTCACACTTCCACCCCATGGTCTCTCTCAGAAACTCATGCCAAGGGCAGGCAACTTCTCAAAGCAGGCATGTCAGGGCCATTCAGGCTTACACCAGAAGCAGGAAGCCCAGAAATACTTCCACGTCATCCCAACAGGGGATCTAGCAAGGCTTGCCATGTGGGTAAGCATCCCAAGTGGGGCTCCAGAAAATGTACCCATTTTGCAGTGACTCAGACCAGAGTGGGTTTTTAACCCCTTGCTGAAGAAGTTTGCCTGCACAACCATGCAAGGAGAAGGAAGGCCCAGGGAAAGGACTGGCAAAGTCTGGCCAAGTGCCTACATCCTCTGTGCTCCGTGCAGCCCCATGGCCAGAGGGTCTCGGTGCCATGGTCTGCCTGACATGTGGTGGTGGAAACAGTGGTGGGATGTCCATCCTGAGCAGTTACAGGGCTCTGCCAGGCAGGACATCTGCACCTTGCACAGTGCTGGGAAGGCCTCAGCATGTGCCATTCACCACCTCTTGGAAGAACTGGGCATCCCTGCCTGGAAGGAGGAAGAATAAAGGGAAGATGAAATCATTCAGGGACAGGGCTCACATCAGCCTCCATCTCCGCAGAGGATGCCCAGGACTGGCACACAGGGGAGTCTGAGGAAGGAAAAGGTCTCTTGCACAACCCAGGGATGGAAGGCCTGGAGAGCTGAAGTGAGGTCACCAACTGTGACCGTGTGTGCAGCTCAGCTCTGCCATGGGCAAACACAGCTCCCTCCTGAGGGGCAGCAGAGGGGCAGCTCCAATTTCTACTCTGTGACAGGGACAGGACCCAGGGAACAGCTGGAGCTCTGCCAGGGGAGGGTCAGGCTGGAGAACAGGGAAAGGACCTTCCCCCAGAGGGTGCTGGGCACCGCCCAGGCTCCCCAGGGAATGGGCACGGCCCGAGGCTGCCAGAGCTCCAGGAGTGTTTGGACAATACTCTCAGGCACAGGGTGAGTCCCTTCTAAATCAGGATATTCTGTAATTCTATGGGTTTTGTCTAGATCTGTCCCTGTCACGCCACTCTGCCTGGGACACACTGGCCTGGCAATGAGCCCCCAAATGCCCCCCTCTTGCCTCTCCTGCCTCCACAGCTCCGTGGTGCCCAGAGCTGAAGGAGCAGGGTGGGGTGGCAGGAGCTGAATTGCTCCCCTGGTCAGTCTTTCCCATCAGTGCTTGCTGCCTCAACAAACCCAGGCTGCCCCAGGGAGAGCAAGACACAGTCTGGGGGCATAGTCATCTCCCAGGTCTGCATCCCTGGACCACCCCAAAACACTCACACTTCGCAGCCTCATGGTGAGCCTGCTCCCCCACCCCACCCTGTGAGGGGGTGGCCCAACCCCAGCAGAGCTTGCACCTCACTGAGGCATTTCGCACCTACTCCCCACCCAGGCAGACCCCAGTGTGCAGCAGGACCCCTCCTTAGAGGACAGCAGGAGCTCTTGGAACAGAGCAATGCTGCATTTACAGACCGAGGCAAAGACAATCACGTTATTTGCTGTTGGGATTAACTGGCAGGGGAAGCTGATCTTGGAAAGAACTGGACTTAAATCTCAGCCCATTGTTAGCTGGCAGCCTGGAGCGCCAAGCTGCTGCCATAGGACACTTCTAACGAGGTGGGCTGGAGTTTAAAGATTTACATTTTCTGATGGGCAGTGCAATTCTCCGTGGTGTGAGGGAATTGAGCAATTGCTGTTAGGTGATCTGGCTAGGAAAAGAGCGAGGGCACCTGAACGTGGCACTGGGGAGGTGCAGCGTGGAGGAGGTGATCCGGGCTTAATGTGCATTGTCCAGGAGAGGGAGCAGAGCTGGGGAAGGGGTTGGAGCAAGAGTCTGATAAGAATCAGCTGAGGGTGCTCCAGGAGGCTCAGCCTGGAGAAAAGGAGGCTCAAGGGGGCCCTTCTGGCTCTGCACAACTCCCTGACAGGAGGGGACAGCCAGGGTGGTCGGGCTTTGCTCCCAGGGAACAGTGACAGAAGGAAAGGGAACAGCCTCAAGCTGTGCCAGGGAAGGCTTAGATTAGATATTGGGAAAATTTCTTCACGGAAAGGGTGGCCAGACACTGGCACAGGCTCCCTATGGCAAGGGTGGAGTCCCACTCCTGAAGGGATTTAAAAGCTCTGTGGATGTGGCACTTGGGGATATGGGTTTGTGGTGGCCTTGGCAGTGCTGGGGGAATGGTTGGACTCAAGGATCCCAGAGGGCTTTTCCAGCCCTAACAGTGCCATGACTCTATGATTTATAGCCAGAGCATGCTTAGATGAACATCTCACATCCTGGAAAGAGTGCACTGTATGAACACTGGTGGCCTCACTCGCATTCTTTGGGCACAGACCAGCAGCAAGCCCAGGGGATTTGTCATCTTCTGAAGGCATGGCCGGAGAGTCTCAGAAGCTTTGAACCATTGCCCTGGACCTGCTGCAACCCTTTGCCTGCCTCCCTCAGCTCTGCTCCATCCTGGCATACACAGGATGAGGTCTGATCCCAGATATGGATCTGTGGGACGCAGCTGAGCACTTCCTGTGAGCTGGAGCATCAAGCTTGGCACGGGGCTCACTGGGAACAGGGACTTTTTGTAAGTCACTTGGAGGAAGGAAGCATTTTTTCTGTCCTTCCACAAAGGGAACAAGGCTGGGAAGTTGTGGGAACCCCTGCTTCAGTGATAGGAATGCAACAGCCTGAATGAGATGTCTTAGGGCTGGACCCTGCTGGTAAAGGCACAGAGGAGAACTCTCAGCCTGATTTACCATGGCAGCAGCAAGGAACAACCTCTGAAGATCCAGCCTGGCACAGGCCAAGCGTGAGCCCGGCCTGGCAGCCTGGATGAGTATATCTGGGCCAGGGCTTTGTAGGTCACTGGACTCCAGAGCAGCAGCAGGTGATGCAAAATGGTCCTATGGCACTGCAGGCTCTTCCCACCTGGTCAGCAATCTCCCATGAGGTCCCACACCTGGGTGACTGCACGGCTGGTGATCTTATGTTGCAAAGATGCCAAAATAATGAACTTTATCCTCATGAGTCTGTACTGAATAATAGGTGTTTCTGGTATGGCTTCTGTGAGAAAATTACTGTGAGTGGCTGATTTCTGGGGTTGCCTTTCTGTTTTTCAAGGCAGAAGAAGGTGAAATTCATGCTCTGGGGAGTACCTGAGCATCCCTGACATGCTGTCTCTCTGAGCCAGTGGGGTTTCTCAGCATTTGCTGTCACTGGGACACATGCTGTGCTGTGTCATTCCTCCCATTCTTTGCAGCAGGAGTTTAGCAGGCAGGGACTGGGAGAAAACCCTTGTTTTGCTTGGCGTCAAGAAGGAGGTCTTGTAGTGAGGGAAATGAGAGTAGTGGAATGACTGCTTGAGAAGAAAGGATGGCACACAGGCCAAGGAGCTGATGTCAAGGCAATGGGGGCCATGGGAGTCTTCCTTCAGCTTGGCTGGGCTTTGATGGAGGGGCAGATGGGTGGCCAGGGGCACTGACAGAGCCCAAGAGACTGTGCTGGAAGAACACAAGCTGCTGCCCTATAAGGTGTGATGTCTCTGGGTTGTGATTCCCAGCAGGATCCAGAGTCCTGGTCCTTCCAGCAGTAGTGTGCTCCTCTCCTCTCCTCTCCTCCTGTTTTGGACCTTTCTGTGTTTCCTGTCCTCTCTGCCCACTCCCTGCCCTCCTGTCCTCTCCTCTCCTCTCCTCTCCTCTCCTCTCCTCTCCTCTCCTCTCCTCCTGTTTTGGACCTTTCTGTGTTTCCTGTCCTCTCTGCCCACTCCCTGCCCTCCTGGGGCCAGAGGCAATGTGCAGTGGTTGACTGCTCCGCAGCCCTAATGCAATCCAGCACCTTAATCTAGAGCTCTGGCATTGCTGCCTGCCCTTACCAGACTAAATTGTATCTGCACTTCAGGAAAACACAAAAGAAAAATCTTCCATGCTGCCTCTAGAACCGGCTCAGAAAAGGATTACACATCAATACCCAGGCACCCTGCTCCCACCCTCTGCCACCATTGTTCTTTCCAAGACGCTCCTCTCGCTTTGATGATGATCACTGGCAGAGTTTCAAAACGATGTATTATAAAATCTAAAAAAAAAAAAAAAAAAAAAGAAAAGAAAAGAAAAGAAATCCAGTTGCCAAAATCTAAAAAAAAAAAAAAAAAAAGAAAAGAAAAGAAAAGAAATCCAGTTGCCATAACGTAATGCAGATTTTTGTCACCGCTCCACGGCTTCTGCTTTCAATTTCCAGTGAGGGGGAGAGACTCGGTCGCAGTCAGATGGAGACCAGCTCACATCCCCGCTCCGTGGGCCCCCAGGCAAAATCCCTGGAATTTGTTCCTTACTGTTTGAAGCAGAGATGAGGCAGGAGAATGCAGAGAAGAGGGGGGGGAAGAAAAGAAGGTGCCAGTCCCCAAGGAAGATGGGCACAAACCCAAACTGTGCCCCAGGTGGATGTGCATCTCTGCAGCTCACACTGAAGCAGGGATGGGAAAATTCTCAGAGAAGCAGTTTTTCATGGAGAGGCTGGGATTACCATCCTGCAAGGTTTTGAGCAGTGATGCAAGGTGTCAGCCTGGCTTGAGGTTCCTCCTGTCTGTCTGTCCATCCTGCCTTGAAAATCTGACGAGGGGTTGAGCTTCAGTCCCACTGAGCACCTGTTGCTGGGAGCAGCTAAACATCAGCCCAGTGGTGTCCTCCAGGCACTGGGACATCCTCACAGGCTGTGAAGGCTGCAGGCAGGGGAAGCACAATGACACTGCTGCCCACAAAAATCCCTGTTCAAGGGCTGAGAGAGGCCCAGCCTCCCCCATTGCTGCTGTGCCTTGCTGCAGGCAGGTGAGAGAGGCCAAACCAATCTCTGCCAGGTAAAACTCCAGCTCTAACATTAACTGTTTGTCATCTATCCCATGGACTGTCATCCTGCCCAGAGCTGCTGCCACAAGCCAAGCAGGCTCAGGAATCATTGCAAAAGGCCACCAGGGTACTCCAGCACACGGCACTGTGGCATTCATTGTCCTGTTTATCCTCCATCTCCTGTCTCAAAAAACGGTTTTGCAGCTGCAGAGGTTTGGGAGGGTGCTGGAATAGTATTCCCAAGCATAAAAAGACTGGGGACACTTCCAGAAGAACAGTGACAGCAGGGCTATAATCCATAGGCTGCAGCCTCCCCCTCAGGTGAGATTTCCCCAGGCATGCAGCCCAAACTGCCACATGTTGCCACTGCCATGGTGGGAGGGATGGAATGCAGCTCTCTAAGTGAGGCATGCCTCAAATTTTTGGAGAAAAGGAGCTGTTTCTGAATATTTGAGAATTTTCCAGCATTCATATCACCCTGCTGTGCGAGCAAGGCTCGCTCTGCACCAGGCAGCCAGTGCCAGCCCTTGTCACAGAGCAAAGGGACACAGAGGTGGTCTGCAGCTCGGGTGCACCCTCTACCATACCCATTGTGGATTTGGGTCCAGTGCCTCAGGAGTAGCCTCTTGGGCTACAAAGGTTCCCCAGGCACCAAAAGCAATGTGCCCCCTCTGTGACTTCTCTTTTGCTGGTGGCACAGTGCACCTGACCACACTGTGCCTGGTGAAGGGGAAATGCATGGAAGCTTAAGGGTGTCCTGAGGAATCCTCATTTCTCCTGTCTCCAGAACAGACCCCACTGGTCTTCCAGCTTCCCAAATGGGAGCTGCATCCAGTAACTGGGAAACTTCACCAGACTGGAGAGAATGGGGGAATATTTTGTCTCTACTCTTGGGGAACAGCCATTTGCAGAGGCTTCTGATTTGGAAGGGTTAACCATCTTCCACTTAGAATTGTAACTCAACCTGTAGCATGTGACTGTGGGCACAAGTCATCTCCAAGTTCAACATCTCGATCTGTGGAAGCCTTCCACAAATTTTACTGGGGACAACACCCCAGCTGGGTCTTGGTACTCATGAACTTCAGCATGGGAGCACTTGGGCACCCAATGATGGAGTAAGCTGTGGATAGCAAGTAAATACCAAAAAATATTTGAAAACAAACTGTAATTCTTCCATCCATTGCAGGTGCCAAGCAAGTCCTGAGTGGAGCTATCAGTGCTCCTCATGGGCCAGGAGTGTCACTAACTGATCCCCTGTGGCTGTCACCTCTGGGGGCTGATATCTGTGAATGGTTGTTACCTGGAAGGTCAGTCTGCACTCTTACTTACTGGGTCTCTACCAAGGACCACAGAAAACCATCCAGGCTGGCCACAGCTGCTCTTCTCCCTTATCTGTGCTCCTGTTTTCCCCAGTCTTCTGCTCCAGCTTGTCCTGTCACCAGTGCTGATCTCCTGGGGGGTGGGAGGTGACTCAATGGGAAGCATCAGCTGCACAGTGCTGCCTCTTAGAGCTGTCCCCATGTCTGATCCTAAAAGGGAGCATTTTTCAGAGAGTTATGAGCCTGTGCAAACAGGGCTTTATAAGGCAGCATCACTAATATGGAGCATAACCTCCCTACCCACAAACATCCTGATAGCCTTTCTGGTGTGAGTTTGGCTTTGTAAGCCAAGCCAATCTGATCAGGAAAATCCTGGGGAGAAAACAAACAAGGAGCCCGGGGAAGAGGCTGGAAGTCGCTTTCCAGAGTCAGAGCAGATGTTGTTTAGTAGACAGTGATGCCACAGATGTGCCTTGGCTGGCTGATCTGCAAGGGCTCAGCAGCCTGGCCATGGGGCAGAGGGGGATTTGTCCCCATGGTCCTGCCTGCCTCAGCCCTGTTTCAGCCCCTCTTCCCTCAGTAGCTACTGGGACAGGCTTCAGGAATATCAAGGAGATGGGGAAGCCCCCTGTGTCACCCTCAGTCACCCCTCCTTCCCCATCACCGGGCCATAAGATGGCATTTCAGGGTCAGCTGCTTCTGTCCAGTGCTGGTGCCAAAGGTTGTGGAAAACCCTTTTTCCCATTTGACAATGCCCTGCTCCTCCCAGCCACAATGTCTGCAGCTCCATGCAGGGGGGAGAGGCTGAAACCCCAGGGAAAGTACTCCTTTAAAAAAAAAAATTATTTTCCTTCCATTTCTCAGTACCGCCACAGCCATGTCTGTCCCATCCTGTCCCCCCCCAGTAATGAGCTGTTGTCTTGTGCAGCATTGAGAGCTAAGTAAGCATGAAAAATTGGAACAATAAAGAAGTAGTTCTGGGACAGCAAAGCCCCTTGTTTGACAAGGCTAATTCCACACCCCCCAGCCTCATTTTCTTTCAGCCACCTTCCCCCTCCTTGCTCCTCCTTTATTAAATGAACTGGCTTTTATTGGGGTGGAAACTGGGTTTCCTTTTCCCCTCTCGCCTCCCCCTCTGTTCACATGTAATTTGGAGAGTTAATCTCCTCAGGCAGGAAATGTTGTTTCTTTCACTCTTTCTCTCTGGCAATTTCCATTTGGCTCTTTTAATTGGGGCCCAGACCAAGGAAATGGCCACACCACAGAGCCTGAGCAGGAAGAGGGCTGGTTCTCCTGAGGGGCCCTGAGCATCCCCTCCAGTGCCCCAGCTCACACAATCCCCTTGGCCAGGGATGGGAGTATCCAGCTTGCCTTGGCTATCTGGAGACCCTGGTTGTACTGGGGAAAATTGGGCTGGAGATGCTGGTTGGCATTTCTGCTTCTTCTCTAAATTCCTCTCCCTGCTTTAGACCAAGTCACTCAAGGATTTCAAGATGTAACATCACCCAGGACCATCTCCCCCAGCTCTCCACAGTATGGAGGCACTTGGCTGATGATATTTTCCATGGAATCCCTTTGAAAGATATGGCATTGCAAAACCTCATGGAAATTCTCCAGATTTTTCTTGATGCTTTCCCTCCAGCTTCTTCTAAAATAAATAATTCAGTTTTAATGAAAAATAGAGGGGAGGAGACCTATGTTTCCCTCTACAACCCTCTCTCTGTCTCAACCCTTTGGCTGAAGGAGATTTACCATGGGAGAGTGGGCACATGGCCCAGGGTGGGCATTGTCTTGGGTGGTGCCAGTGAATCCAACCCAAGGTACAGAAAACAGAGATGGATGGTGAAGCCTGATGGCTCGACACTCCCCAGGTCACGGAGTGAGAGAGTCATCACAGAGTCCTGGAATGGTTTGTGCTGGAAGGGCCTTAGAGATTATGTCTTCTCAACCTGCTGGCAAGGGCAGGGGCACCTTCCACTATCCCAAGTTGGTCCAAGCCCTGTCCAACCTGGTCTTGGACACTTCCAGGAACAAGGACTTCTTTCAGAAAGAAGAAGTGAAATTGCAATCCGTGCTTCACCTGAAGGCAGGGCAAGACCATGTTGAGCTTTTTTTAATAGAGTACCCCAGGAATCTACTGGAAACCCATGGGCAAAACCCTTCCTGGTGCAGAGTAAAGCTGGGCAGAAGCAAAGTCTCCAGCAGCCTCAAGGTGCTGGGAAGTGTGAGGAGGCTTGTGATGGAAACAGCTGCTGGAGCCCTGCTTGCTGCTCAGAGCAGAGTTCTGTTCCCACCATGTCTTAGGATGTTGAGGAGCTTTAGGAGCAAATCTTTATACCTTCTGCACCAGCCTGTGGCTGCTTCCAGCTCCTCTGGAGACCCAGGGCCAGGGAGATGGAGCATGGCTGCTAAAAAGCAAGGCTGAGAAGCTCTGGAAATTCCAGTCTCCTCCTAACCACAGTTTAGCCTGAATGTTCCCAGCTCTCTGGCAGCAAAAAGCTTTCGGATTTCTGTCTGGCACCATTCATCACTCCCAACAGGGCAGTGATTCCTGCTGGGAGGCCCCTTTTTGTTGGATACCCCCATCCCTCCACAGGAAACCTTTGGGATGGGCTGGGGCTGCTCATTCATCACCTGCCATCACCTGCAGGACTCAATCCAATGCAGATGGCATCAGTGTCCTGCAGCAGTGGGGACATGGAGGAGGCTGTTCAGAGTCCCTGGCTCCAGGCAGTACCTGGGAAGAAGCAGCTCAATGGGCAGCACTCAGTACCCTGCTGCACTGTGCCCATGGGCTGGGGGCCATGGGGTGCCCAGGAGGAACCGGGGTCTTCGGAGTGTGCCATGCGTGGCAGAGATGGAAGAAGTGGGTGGAGTTTGGGAACACTGAACCAGCTTCTTGGCATGAATTGCCTTGTCCTGGATAGAGCAAAGTTCTGCTGGTCCATAGTGGGTGAAAGTCCAGCCTCTGGAGTGGAAGGTTGGGTGGCTGAGGACAGGGATACCTGGAATGGGTATGTCCTCACTCAAATGTGAACCTAAACACATTCATAACCAGTGTATGAGCAGTTCCTGGAGGGAGGGAAGGAGGCTGGCACTGCAGGCAGACGTCACTACCTGCTATTTCCCCTCTCACCTTGGGGACACTTAGTGCCATGAGGACCTGAGTCTCCAGGAAGCTCAGCTCCCACAGGAACTCCAAAGGGACAGGCTTCTGGAAGAGCTTTTTAAGCATTATGAGAAATCCCACTCCTCTTCATTCCCCATGCCTCCGCATGGGCACCCAGGAGCAGGGCCCAGCTTTGCCTAGTGCAGTGCCTGGGTCATGGCTCAGCTGTCCAGCCTTGGGACTGGGAGGGAAGTTGGCTTTGGAGAGACAGGATGGTTTGTGCATTTATCCTGCCCGCAGGAACACTCGTGGAATTCCCTGTGCAGGTGCCCAGGAGCACTGCATTTCACCTTGTGCATGCTGATTTCACCTGGGTGGACATGGTTCCTTTTATCCAAAGCAAATTAAATCCCAGCAGCATCCCTTTGGACTGGCCAAAATTCCTGGCTCCTCTTCTAGGGAATCTTCAACCCTTCATCTCCTGGTCAGAGGTCTCATGCCAGGCTGAGGCCAGGCTGTGAGAAGCAGGGAAAGGCAGAGTGCCCTGCCCAGAGCCCCCTGTGCTGGGCAGGGTGAGGAGCAGCCTCCCCTCTCGTGGGGCTGAACCTGCATGCTGTGATCCAGTCACAAGCAGGTGGCTGAGCTCTCCAGGCCTGTCCCAGCTGCCGTGAGAGGTGGCTCATGGCCCAGGGCTTGGGCAGGCAGCAGGGAGCTCACAGCACAGGGACAGGGACAGAGCAGCTGTCCAGGGAAGCACAGGGGGAACACGGTGCTGCTGGGCCCCACCAAGGTCTTTGATACTGCCCTGTGTGGTAGGGAAGGGAAATAGGGGTGCAAAAGCTTTGGCAGAGCTAACGGAGCTGGTGAGAGCAGCCAACCATGAGGCAGCAGCACTCGTGGCTGGGCATCCCTGCTGCAGGGGACAAGGGGGACATGGGACGATGGGTCTGGCCCGGCTCATCACCCTAGAGGACAGGGAGGAGAGGGTTAACCCTGCCCCAGCTCCTTGCTCTTGCAGAAGATGCTGCCACGCTCCCCAGCTCACCGCCTGCCACCTTCCCCTCCCTCCCCGCTGCCCCTCAGAGCTCTGAATAGGGAATTAGCTTTGCCTGCGTTTAGACCTCTTAATTAGCTATTATTTTTGCTGGGCTGGGGAAGAGGAGGGGCAGAGGAGACCCCCGGCCCCCAGCTGAGCCCTGGTCCCGCTCCTGGAGCAGCACAAAGGGGCCCAGCGGGTAGAGCCATCGGAGGGCGCTGGGGACGCCAGGACCTGTCAAAGCTTGTTTCCCACCTTCCAGAGCCAACCTTTTCTGTCCCAGCCAGGAGACAGCCTGCCTTAATTGGGCTGAAAATCTAATCATTTGTACCTCCGGGCCTGGGAAGGGGGCAGGGGCGGGTATGCAGGGCCTGGAGCGGGTAAGGGAGGAGGGATGAAGTGGTGGGAGGAGGGACGAGGGGGAAGCATGTAATGGGGTAAGGCAGGATGGAGATGAGGCAGAAGAGGGGTGAGCAGAGCCGTAGAAACGTTTGTGGAGGAGGTGAGTGGACAGAAAATGTAGGTTTTTAAGAAGTGAATTAAAAGTTACTCCTTTAAAAAGGGAAAAATAAAAAGTGAGCAACTGAAGAGTGAAAGGGAAAAAGCAACAGCACAAAAAGTGTTAGGTGCTTTTCCTGACCTCCATCTGGTCTGATAAGGCAACCAAGGCCCCTGTAATCCTCACCTGTCCCAGCAGCATCCAGAGGCTGAGATGTCCCTGAGCTGTGTGTGTATCTGCCTGGCCCTGCTCCCATCCCATCCCATCCCATCCCATCCCATCCCATCCCATCCCATCCCATCCCATCCCATCCCATCCCATCCCATC
>VZUI01097517.1:0-12451 GCA_013401135.1 Cettia cetti
ATGGTGTTGGGGACATCCTGCCCCTCACCCAGTGCACCTGGGACGCTGTTGGGGACGTCCCCCAGCTCCTGCCACGGTGCCAGCCCATTATCCTGGGCCAGCAATGCTCTTCCCACCCTTCCAACCTGCTGCACACGTGTCCTCACACCTGCACAGGTACCCTCCTGTCCACACTGTGCCCATGTTCACACTTCAAGAAGTGTTCGGATGCCACTCCCAGGCAGGATTTTTGTTGGGTGGGATCCCAGCCAATTCCAGGTGGGATTTTTGTTGTTCCCTGTTCCCTGGTCCATGATGAGACTGAGGTTTCCCACAGGAGCACAGTGAGCTCACCCCAACCCTTATGGCACATCCAAACCCTTGGGAAGCTGCAGGACAGCAAGGTGAACAGCTGATAAAATAAAATAAAAGAGCTGCCTCGGAGTGGGAACAAGTGGCAAAACAGAGTCGGGTTTCAGCTCCAGAGTGAGGTTGGGGGGCTGTTTCCAGATGTTGGAACCCTACTGTCCAATTCCTGGGCAGGATTTAGGGGAGCAGAACTCTGGCTGGTGCCTCCGGGCTGGCAGAGCACATCCTGGAGGGGTGGAATTGCTGTGGGGGCAAGTCACCAGTCAAGGAAAAAGCCACCACCACCACTCCTGGCAGATACTTCAGGAGAGACAAATGTATCCCGGCAGGCAAAATGCAGCTGGGGATTTTGGGAGCAGCCTGAGGACACTCACACCTCCACCTCTCAGCAGACAGAGGGGCCTCCTGCCCCAAGAAGCTCCCTAAACCCCCAAGGGTGCTCTGTGCTCACCAATTCAGGCAATTCCACAGATGAACAGGATTCCTGTTGTGTATCCCATCCTTCAGAGCCCCTTCTGGGCCCTGCTGGGAGGAATCCTGAAGGATGGAGCTGTTGGGGTAGGAACAGGCTGGGTCTCACTCCCCTGACTCGGGGGCAGGATGGATTTTGCCCTTTGCCACGTCTGAGCTGATGCCTGGGGGTGACAGGATGTCCCCAGCCCACCATGGGATGATTCTTGATGCCATGGGAGGGGAGTGGAGCCTGCCAGGGGCTCCCACAGCCCTGACTCAGAGCTGGGCTTTTATGGGTGCCACATGTTCCATGTTGTTGCTTCCCTCCAGCGCCAGGGAGGAAGAGGGAAGCATAAAAATTCCTCACGCCAGCTGCTCCCATGTGTGTGCCCCCCTCACCTCCACCCCAAAACCTTGTCCCCACCCAGCCTGCTGAAGGTGCAGGCCGGGGAAGTGGCTTTAGGGGAGTGATTTGGGGGGTGGCATGTGCTGGGGGCCAAAGCAAACAACGTGCGGCGAGGGGCTCCCGCCTGCCTGGGGACCACCTATGGAGCCCCCCCAGCCCTGCCTGGCCTGCCACAGCTTCCTCAGCAGCTCTGCTGTGCTGCAGGGCTGGGAATCCCTTCTTCCCAGGGATCCTGCAGCTGCCTGGTGTGGGTTATCCCTGCCCTGGATGCACAGGACCCGGCTGCCTTGCCTTTCCTTCCCTTCCCCGCAGCACACGTGTGTCAGCATGTGTTAACATGTCCAGAGACGTGTCAGTGCACGGCCCTGGGTGGGTGTGGGTGCACGTGGGAGATGGTTTTGCCCCCTGAGATGTGGCACTGAGGTGCTGGGGGCGCCTGGAGGCGTGGGTGGGCCGGGGAGGGATTTCTGATCCTCCCTGGGAGCGGTGCAAATGGCAGAGAAGGATTTTGGGGACTGGGTGAGGAATGAGGATGTGTGACAGGGCTGGGAGAGGGAGGATGGAGTCTGGGATGTCCCAAATCTATCCTGGCAGCGATGTGCCCGCACCTTTCCCTCCACACCAGCATCAACATCCCCTGTCCCCAGCCTTAAGCTGGTTCTTCCTTTCCTCAGCTTTTCCAGGCCAGGGACCACCTTGGAACGAGCTTGGCAGCCCCCACCAGCACGGGATCATGACCCTGAGTCGTCCCCTTTCAGACCCCCTGAACCTGAAGCGATGCGCTTTGTGGAGCCGCGCTCCTGGGCAGATTAGCTGCCCCATGCGGAGGGGCCGGCCCCAAAGCCCGGCCGGACGGGAGGGGTCGGGCGCGGCAGGCGGGACTTCCACACGTCGCTTCAGAGCCCAGAAAGATGGGGTGAGGAAAAGCAGCTCGGGCTGAGCTCCTAGGACAGGGACAAGGTGTTTGTTCCGTGGGGAACCGCCAGGATTTGCTGTGGCTGTGCAGCACGAGGGAGGATTGGGGTGACCCTGCCAGACCCCTTGCCCTGGGATGTGTCCCCACGGTCCCAAACTGTTGCTGGCACAAGGCAGCGTTGGCTCCTGGCAGATCCCTGCCAGCCAGGGGGTTTTCAGCCCAGATTTAGGGTCGGGGTTAGGGTTGGGTGTGTTTGGGGCTGTTGGGGTGCCTGTGGTGGGCTCAGGGGTTTGCCTACCCCAGAGCAGACCCTGGCTCTCTCAATAAAAGGGTGCACAGGGCTCTTCTGGAGGGTGACCCCACCTTGGCCCCTGTCACACCACCACACCCTCCTTCTCTCTGTCTGCTCTGACTCCCTCGCTCCTCCCTGAGGGAGGATTTGGGGTCCCCGGGCCCCCCATGAGGTGTTGCAGCTCCCCACATTGTGCACATCCCACTCCTGTGTCCCCACATCCCCAGGGGCTGCATCTGCCCCTCTCCCTTCCTCCTCCCCACCATCCCAGCTCCACCACCCACCAGTTTCGGGGTGTCCCTGCTCCCAGCACCCACCGGTGCCACCACCCTGAGGTCATCCCCAAAAAAAAACCACTCCCACATCACCCCAAATCCCCACGCTCACATGCAAACACGCAGGAAACACGTGTGTGCACACAGGCGCTGACAGCAGCGCGGCTGCCCCACGCAGGCAGCCCCCCCCGCGACCCCCCCCGCGACCCCCCCGGCCCCCCACGCCGGGGGCTGCGCCGGCGGGTGATGGATTGTGCCACACACAGCTCAGCGCGGCCGGGCCGAGGGCTGGCGGGGCTAATCCAGCCCTGACATCGCATTCCTCCACAGTGGGGCTCCGGGGCGGTTAACCCTGCCGGGGCTGGGGGCACCGGGACCCCCCCGGGGGCTGGGCTGGGTGGGAGCCGCCCTGCTGCACCCACCGCTGCGGGCTGGGGGGCAGCGGGAGCGTTCCCGGTGCACGTGGGAGCAGGAGGGGGGGTCTGGAGTGGGGGTCTGCCCCGTCCAGGGTGTGGGGGGCAGCCGCGGCGGGGCTCTGCCCCATGGTGGGGCGCTGAGGGGGGGAATTGCAGCCCCCCTTCTCCTCCTCTTCCGCCCTCCCAGGGCCGTGGGTGCCCGCCTCTGTCTCCTCACCTTCCCACCACCCATGGGAGCTGGGGTCTCTGTGCCCCCACCACTCCTCGGTGTCACCATCCCGACCTCCTACCCCACAAACTCCCCCCCACCCCGCCGCCCCCGTCCCCTTTTCTCTCTCTGCCTTCCCCTCCATCTCCTTCCCTCTTCCCCCCGGCCCCGTTCCCCAGTGTCCTCAGGAAACTGGAGCCAGATGACAGATTTTAGATGTGTTCGCAGGAAATAAAAGGCGAGGAGCTTTGGGGGGGAGGGGGGCGCCCAGCCCTGACCCCCCTCCCGCGCCGCCTTTCGGCGTCTGGAGCCAGCCCTGCTCCGAGAGCTCCCGCCGCTGGCTGCGCTCCTGGTTTTCTTGGCAGAGAGGAGCAGGAATGTGTTTCAGTTTGAGTTTCTTGGCAGGAGCAGAGCGAGGGAAGATTCCCCTCATCCCGCCTGCGCCTGGCTCTCAAATTTATGCCCAAAGGCTGCGACTTGGGTGGGCCGCGGCGGTGTGCGGCCGGCGGGGGAGGCGAGCGCGGCGGTGGGCGAGACGCCGGATGGTTCCCATTGCTTCCCTTCGCTTCCCGTTGCTTCCCATTGGCTCGCAGCGATCCCCGGCCCCATCCAGCCCCCTCGGCTCGGGGGCCGCCGGGCTTTGGGGAGCCCCTGTGGACCCCGCGGGTTAGGGGGGAGGAGTGCTGTGGTTGGAAGCTGTGGGGTTTTGGGGGGTTTTTTGGTGTTTTGTGTAGCCGCTTCTGTGTGGGGTGCTCGGAGGTGGGATGTGGGGGATTGGGGAAATGTCACCTGGCACCCAGCTGGCACCCACCTCGCTCATCAAACCCCTCCCCACCTGACCCCAGTGCTGCCTCCTGCTGCTGCTGCACCTCGGTGGGGCCCCCAAGAGCCCCCCAGAGCAGGCACAGGGGGGGCTGGAGAGGGGAAAAAAGGGGGACACAGCCCCGGGGTGGGGAGCTGGGGTGAAAATGCAGCGGTGCCGAGGTGGGGACGGTGCGACCTGTGCTGTAGCTGAGTGTCCCCCGTGTGCAGGGACACACTGGGCACGTGTGGAAGCCTGGAAATGTTCCAGGCCAGTTTGGACTGGGCTTGGAGCAACCTGGGCTGGTGGAAGGTGTCACTGCTTTTGGAACAGGATGAACTCCAAGCTCCCTGCCAGCCCATCCTCGATTCTCCGTGTGTTTACCTGTGCAGAGCTCTGTGTGTGTTCCTCTGGCCTCACCTGTGCCCTGCTGCGTGCTGCTGTCACAGGTGCTGCACGAGGTGGTGGCTCTGCAGGTGTGTGAACCTGTGCTCCGGGGGGGGCAGGGCTGATGGTCACCAGGGCAACCGGGGGGGTCTCAGGTGGGGGTTTGCTGAACCCCAATTCCCCATCACCCCCCAGGTGCACGTGCATCTCCCTGGTGCATCCTTGTGTGCACACACCCGAGCAGCAGCGTGCACAGAGGCCTCGGGGGTCACCCCAAAACCCCACAAACTTCAGGGGAGGGGCTCACAAACCTTGTCAGCAAGGTGAGGACAGGTGGGAGTTTTCCTCGGGGCTAATCCCCAAATTTTCCTGCGAGGCCCAGGCCCAGGGGTCAGGTGAGAGCCCCCTTCTCTGCCCCCCGTTTCCTCCTCAGCTCTTTCCCCTTTCCCCCCCAGTTCCACCACCTTCCTGGGCAGCCCCCTCCCCTCTGCCTGCCCCGCTGCCCCCCCCCCTCCATTCTTCCTGCCTGACACTCTCACAAAGCCCCTAGACGAGCTTTCAAAGGGGCAACTCATGCGGAAGAATTGCTGCCCCCCTCGCCCCCCCGGCTCCAAACGCAACCCAGCGCTTTTCCCAGCGGGGTGAGGGGCTCCCGCTCCCCCCCAGACCCCTTGTTTGGGGCGATCCCCCGCGTTTCAAAGGGGGAAGCTGAGGGGGCAGGAGCTCTTGTTGCCGGCGCCACCCACATCTGCCTCGTCCTGTGGTGGCTTCTGCTGCTCCTGTCCTTCGTGTCAGCCCTGGGGGGGCTCGGGGCAGCCCTGGGGGGGCTCGGGGGGGATGGATGGGCGCAGGATGGCGGCCCTGGAGACGGAGTTGGGGGGCAGGACGAGGACTGTGAGTGGGAATGGAGTGCAGGGACAGGACGGGGACCTTTTGGGGGGAATTGGGGGCAGGGTGGTGGCCCTGGGTGGGGGCGGGACCCCACAGGCGGTGGGCTGGGCCGAGCCCCGTGGCAGGGGCGCGATGCGTGGGTGGGACAGGGCAGGGTGGGGACCCGCGGGCTGGGTGGGGACCCACGGGCAAGGCAGGGCTGGGTGGGACCTGCAGATGCTGGAGAATCCCTGGGAAGGGAGGAGTAGGGAGCCTGCTCGGGTCCTTGGCCCGGGAATGGTTCCGGCTGTGCTTGGCTTTTCCATTTCATAGAATCTCGCAATCCCGGAATGGTTTGGGTTGGAAGGAACCTTAAAGTCACGTTCTGACCCCTCACCATAGGCAGGGACACCTCCCACTGTCCCAGGATGCTCCGAGCCCCGTCCAACCTGGCCTGGACACTTCCAGGGTTCCAGGGGCAGCCACAGCTTCTCTGGACACCCTGTGCCAGGGCCTCCCCACCCTCCCAGGGAGGAATTTCTTCCCAATATCCCCAAATCTCCTCTATTTTAGTTTAAAACCAGGCCCGGGGAGCGGGGTCCCGCGTGCTGTGGCGCCCCCTGGCGGACGAACCCAACCTCTTCCACCCTCACCCCCCCCCCAGGTCCCCGCGTCGCCCCCCGGGCCCCGCCGCCACCCCGATGTGCCCCTGAGACACCCCCGGGCCCCACCGCGACATGTTCGACCCCACGGGACCCCCGGCCGCCGGCTACAGCGAGCACTGCTGCCTGCACCCACCCCACGGACCAGCCCCCGCCGCCCCGGGACCAGCAGGTGGGTCATGGTGGGGGCTCCGGGCTCCAGATCCACCCCCCCGAGGTCAGGGATGCTCCGGGGGTCCCTCTGCCACACCCACCTCACCTGTCCTCCTTCCTCCAGGGCTCGATTTCCCCGTGTGCCATCAGCCTGCACACCGTGGGTATGGGGTGGCACCAGGAGCTGAACACCCTGGTGATGGTGAGTCTGGTTTTGGGGGGCCGTGGAGCAGGGGGGGTTCCCTAGAGGAGTTAAACATCTCTCTGCTCTAAATCCGAAGCCAACTGGCACACTCAGGGCACTCCTCCAGCCTCCAAACACCAGGTGTGTGTCTTTGGGGTGTCTCCAGCCCCCCAGCACCGTGCTGAGGGCAGTGCCCCCTGCTCTGCCCCCCCAGGCTCCCGGTTCTCCACGCCCCGTGGTGCAGGAAAGCTGGGGAAGAAGCGGGCCCTGTCCATCTCCCCTCTGTCCGACTCCAGCATCGACCTGCAGACCGTGATCCGCACCTCTCCCAACTCCCTCGTCGCCTTCATCAACTCCCGCTGCGCCTCTGCCGGTGGCTCCTACGGCCACCTGTCCATCAGCACCATCAGGTGGGCACCTGCCCTCAGCCCCCTGGCAGGTGGGAGCCTGGCTGGGTGCCCGTTCCCACCTTGGGATGGTGGGGAGGGGATGGTTGGGATCCCTGGCTCAGCAGATCTCAATCTTGTCTCCTCATGGCATCACCTGCGCGTCCCTCTGGCCTCCACAGCCCGTCCCTGGGCTACCAGAGTCCACCTGGGCAGCAGAAGGGCCAAGGTCACCTGTACACGCCTCCCCCAGCCTGCAGCTCCCACGAGCTGCCCACGCGCCCGGGGCTGCTGCAGCACCCACCCGCCCGTGGGGCCCTGAAACACTGCCAGGTATGGGGGGGCCTGGGAGAGGGATCTGTGTGGAAAGGGATCTGTGTGAGAGGGATCTGTGTGAGAGGGATCTGTGTGAGAGGGATCCCTGTGAAACAGGATCTGTGTGAGAGGGATCCCTGTGAAAAAGGATCTGTGTGAGAGGGATGCCTGTGAAAAAGGATCCCTGTGAGAGGGATTCCTGTGAAAGAGGATCTGTGTGAGAGGGATCTGTGTGAAAAAGGATTTGTGTGAGAGGAATGCACGCGAGTGAGATCCGCGTGAGAGGGAGCCATGTGAAAGGGATCTGTGTGAGACGGATTCCTGTGAAAATGGATCCCTGTGAGAGGGATCCATGTGAAAGGGATCCATGTGAGAGGGATCTGTGTGAGAGGGATTCCTGTGAGCGGGGTTCCATGTAAGAGGGGATCTGTGTGAGCTGTGCACCCCTGGGAGTCGTGTTGCGGGCTCATCTCCGTGCTGACTGCTCCCCAATTCCCGTGCCTCGGCAGCAGCTGAAGCTGGAGTGGAGCCTGAGCAGCCCCCTGAGTGCCAAATTCCCAGAGGAGCGATCTGAGGGTGACATCTCCAGCCCAGCATCCACGGGCACCCAGGTACCCCTCAGGCCCTGAGACCCCCCCCTCACATCCACCACCTCTCCCAGGAGCTCTCACCTGCCTGTGCTCCCCCAGGACCCCTTGCTGGGCATGCTGGATGTCCGGGAAGAGCTGGAGAAGGAGGATGGCAAACCTGAGTGTGAGGCTGTGTATGAGACCAACTGCTACTGGGATGGCTGTGCCAAGGAGTTCGACACACAGGAGCAGCTGGTGCACGTGAGTCAGGGGCTGCCAAGGTGTTCCCACCCCAAAAGCTGAGCTCAGACCCCTGGATCAAGCCATGATGCTCCCAGTTCCCACCCACCTGGCCTGGGAGCTCACCATGATGCTGGAAGCTCCCTCCTGGGAAGGGATCCCCCAGTTCTCCTCAGCCACTGGTGCTTCCTTCCTCCTTTGCTCCAGCTTTCCTTCCTCCAGCTCTCCTCCATGCCCCTGACCATCCTTTGGACCACCTTAACCCCTCTGGCTGCTCTTGGTCCTCCCAGGGTATCCCTCAAACATCCCCTGCCTTCTCTGCCTCCTCCAAACACCACCTGACCTGTTCTCCCCCAAACTCTGCTGTCTCCACTTGCCATCCCAGTCCCTCTCTTGTCCCTTTCTGCCATCCCAATCTGCCCTTGTCCCTCTCTGCCACCCCAGTCCTTCTCTTGTCCCTTTCTGCCACCCCTGTCCCTCTCTTGTCCCTCTCTGCCACCCCACTCTGCCCATGTCCCTTTCTGCCACCCCAATCTGCCCTTGTCCCTTTCTCCCACCCCAGTCACTCTCTTGTCCCTTTCTGCCACCCCAGTCCCTCCACACCCCTTTCTCCCACGACATTCCCGTATCTCCCTGTCCCTTGTCCCCCTCCCCAGTGCCACCTGTGACTCTCCTCTCCCTCCTCAGCACATCAACAACGAGCACATCCACGGGGAGAAGAAGGAGTTTGTGTGCCACTGGGCAGCGTGTTCCCGGGAGCAGAGGCCCTTCAAGGCTCAGTACATGCTGGTGGTGCACATGCGGCGCCACACGGGAGAGAAACCCCACAAGTGCACGGTGAGGCGCCAGAAATTCCTCAAAAATGCTGGGTGAGCTGGGAAAATGAGGGGGGGACAGGGTGAAGTGTGAGAGGGGGTGCGAGTGTAGCAGCGTGGGGTGGGCAGCTGGTGGGTGTGGGGTTCATGGAATCGTGGAATGGTTTGGGTTGGAGGGACCTTAAAGCTCATCCCATTCCCATGGGCAGGGACACCTTCCACGGTCCCAGGCTGGCCTTGGACACTTCCAGGGATCCAGGGGCAGCCACAGCTGCTCTGGGCACCCTGTGCCAGGGCCTTACCACCCTTGTAGAGAGGAATTTCTTCCCAACATCCCATCCAAACCCAGAGTCTCATCGCCCCAGCGCTGTCCCTTGCTTTGGAATATTTTCCTGAACTGAAGTCAGGATGAGAGTTGGGTGTTGCAGCCAATCCCAGTTTGTGGTTTCCCCAAGGGGCTGCCATGCACAGGGACACAAGGAGGTGACACAAGCCCAGGGTGCAGGGCTGTGCTACAGTGTGAGGATGCACCTGGGGAGGGCAGGTGTGTTGGGAGGTGAGACGTGAGTCCATGGCAGAGGGATTCCTGTGAAAATTGATCCCTGTGAGAGGGATCTGTGAGAGGGGATCCCTGTGAGAGGGATCTGTGTGAGAGGGGATCCCTGTCAGTGGGGTTCCACGTAAGAGGGGATCTGCCAGGGGTGTGGGACGTGCGTGACACGGTCAGGGCCTGGTGACAGCGTGTGACACCCTGCTCTGCTGCAGTTTGAGGGCTGTAACAAGGCCTACTCCCGCCTGGAGAACCTCAAGACGCACCTGCGCTCGCACACGGGTGAGAAACCCTACGTGTGTGAGCACGAGGGCTGCAACAAAGCCTTCTCCAACGCCTCCGACCGCGCCAAGCACCAGAACCGCACCCACTCCAACGAGGTACGGCCCCACCCCGGGCTCCCCATGTGCTTCCGGATCATTCCTGTCCTCTGAGGGCTCCCCACATCCCTGGGGTTTGCTTCTGGTTGCCCCAACTGGCTCTTTTCCTGCTCTAAATATCTCCTTCATCACCAGCATTCCGCCTGGGGTTCCTTTGCCTGGCTCCTGGGGAGCTCCCTCCTTCCTCTGCCTTGCTGAGCGCTCCCAGCACCCACCGTGCCCCCTCCATGGGGGCTCCCCTGCTTTAATGCCACCCTCAGCTCTCTCCAGAGGGTGGCAGGGTGGGGGTGTGGAGGCCTGGGAATTACCTGGGACAGATCAAAGCCTGGCCCAGGTTCCCTTCAGGGAGGGAATAAACCTGAGACATTAGGAAGATGCTGATAGAGTCAGCCCCGTTGCTTCAAGACCTTGGACTTAGAAGGTCAAGCCCCAGCCCTGTAACCAAATTTGGACCCCTACCCCCAGGTAAAACCCTATAAAACACTGGGCTGACCACGCCCCTGGGTCTTTGGATGCTGCCTGCATTAAATCCAATCTCTGACCCATCTCATCCATCAGCCACGTGCAAACCAGGATTGGGGCCATGGGGACCCCACTCCCAACAGGGGGTTTGTGTCGGTTTGAAAGCAAAACCAGTGAGAGACTCCAAGTCAGAAGTACAATTTAATAAGAGAAAGAAGAAAAATAAGTAAAATAAAGTAAAATAAATTCAATAGTAGAAAATACTGACAGAGTCAGAATACAACCTGACACCCTGTTGGGGTGGTAGTAGCAGTCCAGATGAGATGGTCTTGTTGAAGCAGTGATCCTGAAGAGAAGGTCTGGTAGCTCTTGTCATCTGGGAATCCAGCAGGGAAAAGGGCCCTGTGCTGTCCCAAACCCCGGATTATATCCATGTGGGAATGCTTGGCTCCTCCCCCTGGGCGGAGCATCTCACAATGGGCTGTTATCATTCTGAGTCATGTAATGGGTCCTTGATGGCCCATTAAACAGAGATAGCTCCCGGGGCGTTATCTGTGAGTCATGTGGGGCATTGATGAGCCATGAGCAGCAGATAAGGGAAACACTGCCCCACCTGGTCCCAACAGCCCATGAAGATGGTGACAGAATACACACTTAGGGCACATCTTACATTCCAACCTAGGACAGGATTACTTTTGGGGAGGGGGCTGCAGTTGAAGCTGACCCCCTCTCTCCTCCGTGCCCTCTGCTTTTCCCGGGGCAGAAGCCGTACGTGTGCAAGATCCCGGGCTGCACCAAGCGCTACACCGACCCCAGCTCGCTGAGGAAACACGTCAAGACCGTGCACGGCCCCGACGCCCACGTCACCAAGAAGCACCGAGGGGACGTGGGGCCGGGCCGGGCGCTGCCCACCCCCAGTGCCCCCCCGGACATGAAGCAGGAGAAGGATGCAAACGGCCCCAGCGAGGCTCGCAAGGACGATGGGAAGCTCCTGGTGCCTGAGCTGGCCTTGGTGAGGAGCTGTGGGGGCAGTGGGGAGGGTTTGGTGTTCCATCCCCGAGAGGAAACGGCCTCAAGCTGTTCCAGGGGAGGTTTAGGTTGGATGTTCGGGGAAATTTCTTCATTGTCAGGCACTGGGATGTGTGGAACGGCAGCTACACCGTGGAAAAAGCACACGGCTACAGGAATGGGCTGCTCAGGGCAGTGGTGGAGTCACATCCCTGGTGAAATGTCCAAAAAACACCGAGATGTGCCACTTGGGGATGTCATTTAGGTGGTGAACACAGCAGTGTTGGGTTAACAGTTGGACTCAGCCATCTCAGAGGCTTTTCCAACCTTCACGATTGTTGCAGTGCATCCTCACACCCGAGTGGATGTTTCCAGATAAGGAAAAGGGTTTCATTTTCACCTCAAGACTTTTAAAGGAAGAAAATCTAGAATTTTCCTTGCCCTTCTTATCGTGGTTTGCTCAGTGCCAAAACAAAGGCACCTGTTGGTCTCTGTAGCTGTTCCATTTCCTAGAAATGGAGCTATTTTCTACTGGGCAGTTTCCCAAAAAGCCCTCCTAAAATTTTAAGTACTTAAGAAGGAGCACAGAGGTGCCCAGGTGCTTTTTGTGCTAGAGGTTTCTCTGCACCATGTCCAGCTTTTTTTTTTTTTTTTTTTTTTTGTATTTTTTATTTTCTCATTTATTAAAACCTTCTTCTTTTCAAAGCACACCTGATCAGCCACCTTGAAAATTATTTTTTAAGCCATTTCTGTGAGGTGCTGGACACCCTCAGAGCGTATTGAACCCTTGTGGAGCTGACAACATCTGGCTCGGCGAGAATTTCAATACTGAAAATTTCAAAATGAGTTTCATCATTTTTGCAATGATGATTGCTGTCGCTGTTGGTCACAAAATAAAGAGCTTGACTCCAAGGTAGTAGAAAGATGAGAAAAGGCTTTATTTTGAATTTTTCCAGCCTTTTTATAACATGCTGTGCTAAAAAGATGTATCATTGGTCAGTAGAGTAGACATCTCTCTCCATTGGTTAAGTAACAAAAACAACACCTGGGAGAGGGATTATTATGAGAACTTAGAAAAATGACGAAAAATAAAAAAATTGTTCACACGAATCGTCCTTGAAAGAATGAATCTTCTCACAAGAAGAAAATCAACCACTGACAGGCTGAGAAAGCTCAGAAAAACAGAAAATTGTTGGGTTCTGCTGCTGGCAGACTCCGAGATTTTAGATAGAGAGTTCTTTTCCCAAGCCCCGAGCTTGAGGAAGACGTCGGAATCATCAGTTGGTTCAGGTTTTCAAGGTTGTTTATTATTTTTTATCTATTACATTGCTTCTGTGCCTTGCCAAGGTCCTTG